>JAFVLL020044073.1:0-30388 GCA_021397915.2 Tor tambroides | reverse complement strand
TGTGTGTGTGTGTGTGTGTGTGTGTGTGTGTGTGTGTGTGTGTGTTCTCACCCTGCCATCACGATGAAGAAGTCCAGTCTGTTCCAGGTGTCGCCCAGATAACAGCGCTGCCCAAAGATCCCCAGAGCCACCATCTTCACCACCATCTCCAGCGCAAAGAAGATGTAGATGAAGGCATCAAAGGCCTGAGAGACAGAGAAATCAACTGTAATTAAATCAGTTGACATCAACAGAGTCTAATGATCAGCTAATTAACATGAAGCTCTGATGATGAGTCTCTCGATGACACTGATGATCTGGAATCATCTGGATATTAGATATGAAGCGCACGCTTAACGGGTTAGTTAACGTGCTGAAACCTCACGAGATCAGAAAGAGCTGATTAACGAAGCGAAGGACTCATTAACAGGCTTCTGCTGGAAGTATGTGAAACTGATGAATCCAGTTCCTCAGACTGACCTGCAGGATCTGGCAGCGCTCGGAGGAGCAGTCGATGTTCTCGCAGGGCTGGTACATTCCCAGCGTCACACAGTTCAGCAGGATCACCATCATACTGACCCGCTCGAACCACGTGAGCCAGTTAAGGAGAACTCAACTAGTGCTCGATGCAATGATTGTGTGATTACAGCACAGACGAACAGAAAACATCACCACAGCCAATAAACCAACACATTCTTAATGAACTAATAGAGAGAGAAACTGAACCAGTCTGAACCACTGACATATGCATACACCATCAATTCATGTTCTCTCAACAGAATTAATGCATTCAATGAATAGTGTTCACGAGATAGTATTTAAAGTAATTAAAAATTTTATTCATCAAGGATGCATTAAATTGATCAAAAGTGCCAGTACAAAATATTTATATTTCAAATAAATGCTGTTCTTTTGAACTTTCTATTCATCTGTGAATCCTGAAAAATAAAATGTATCACAGTATCCACAAAAATATTGTGCAGCACAACTGTTTTCAACATTGCTAATAATCAGAAATGTTTCTTGAGCAGCAAATCAGCATATTAGAATGATTTCTGAAGATCATGTGACACTGAAGACTGGAGTAATGATCCTGAAAATACAGCTGCGCATCACGGAAATCAAGATATATATATAAGCTATTTTTTGTTGGCGAGTCATTTTTGGCTGGGAACACCACAAGTGTGAATTTATTTTTTATTTTTTTATTTTTTGCAATTTTTTGAAATTTTGTAAGAAATAAAAGCTTTTCAAAACAAATTTCTTGGTTAAACATTAGAGCATGCTAGTGTGATAGTGCATTTTTTTTCATATTTTATTTAATATTGATAAAATTATCCACAAATAACACTTTTTCACTCAAAAACTTATGTACGTAAGCTCAGATTAATGAGGCCTAAGATACATCAGTTCCAATATAATTAAATCAGTTCCATATAATTAAAGCAAATCAGCATATTAGAATGATTTCTGAAGGATCGTGTGACACTGAAGACTGGAGTAATGATGCTGAAAATACAGCTGCGCATCACAGAAATAAATTACAGTTTAACACATATTCACACAGAAAACCACTATTTTAAATTTTCACTATTTACTGTATTTCTGATCAAATAAATGCAGTTTTGGTGAGCAGAAGAGACTTCTTCAAAAGCACTATAAATCATACTCTACCATTTGAAAGTTTGGAGTGAATTTATAAAGTGAACTCATTTTTTTTTTTTTTTTTTTTGTCTACTAAAGGAGTCAAAATAGTCTTTCTATAACACTATGCAGAGGGACTGCATGAGTTTTGTGTGTGTTTGTATGAATGTGTGTCACCAGATGAGTGCCAGCTCCTCCTGAGGATTCGTCTTCATCTGCGTTTCTTTGTTTATTTGTCTAGCGCTCGTCAAAATGTTTACTGTTCCAAAGCAGCTTTACAGAGTTTCGAGTCGACACTGAATTCATTCCTGGAGCTCAGCAGCATCGGCTCATACGCTGTAAAAGAGCAGCGTGAACATTCTGCTGAACGACTCCTTTGGTGTTTCACAGAAGAAAGGAGTCAGTCATACTGGAACCACTTGAGTGGGAGAAAATGATAACTTTCTTCAAAACTAATGTTTATAGTATCATACTCAAATGTTTAAACAGTTCAAACAAATGTCAGGTAATCTGCAGTGAATGTGATGCACAGGTGGGCAGTGGAGCTGCTCCGTTACCATAGTAACGCCTCCTCAGGTGAAGCGCTCACCTCATTCATCCAGCTGCAGCAGGTCAAACACACACAACTCATTCAGAGTTATTTCTCTTTAGGCGAGATGCTGGAGGTGAACAGGGTATCAGATCTCACCACACTTCAGCAGCTGATTCATCATGACTACAGTTTTGTATCACAAGCTTTCTGAAAAGTTAAGTATGCAAATGAGGCATTATATAATGAAATATGCACTCATTTGCATACATTTCCAAAACAGGAATCTGAACATTAGATAAAGTCATGCTCAAAAATCTTTGTTGACATACAGGTTTTTCTAGAGGGGATTCTGGATTTCTTGTTTTATCACTCCATAAATCAGACAGAAATCAAATACATTTTCACCATGTTTTTAGAAATAAAATGCTAAATACCACATATATAAATGGGAATATGCGCCAAACCCCTCAGTAAAAGCATTCAGAATATAGAGACAAAAAAAACCTGTAAAGTTTGGTGTGTAAGAAGAAAAAAAAAAGCTCTTTAAAGATATGGATTGGAATTGAAATCTACACACACAAACAGATAAAACAATAAATAAAATAATAAAACTAAAACACTTAAATGTGTATTTTTGGATGCATGTTATGGAAGCAAAATAAACCAAAACTGACCAGGGAATGAAGAAACACGGACCTAAATGCTTCTGTGCTGCAGATGCTCTAAAAATTCATCATCATGATGAATATAATTAAAGTTGATATGATCAGTATGGTGATTTTTTTTTTTTTGATAACTGAACCATAAACACACACACACACACACACACACACACACGGACAGCGAGATCTCCATGAAAGCACATTAAACAGAATGAATGCTGGTCTGTATGAGGCTCTTATTATGAGCGTATGAAACCTTCATCAGCGCTTCTGTCCCGTCATGAGAGTGAATCCAGCTCTGGTGTCACTAGATGCTGATCTGGGGTCAGTAGAGAGGACTCAGGCTCTATTTATACAGCGGCTCCAGCAGAAGCTCACGAGTGCTGACTGAAACCGGCACAATAATGAAGGCCTTTCCCAGAATCCTCACTGAGCCTGAGTGGAAAATGGAGTATTTGAGGAAGATCCGGAGACACACTGCAGTTATAGATCAAGACAGAATATATCACACACACACACACACACACTCTCACACAACAGACAGAAGGAACACCGAGAGCTGCGAGAGCCAACCGCGAAACACGTAAACGTAGAGCAGCAGGGTTTGGGGAAAATAACTTTACATGTCAAATTAATTACATATAAAATGCATGATTTAAGAGTGCAATTTAACGGTTGTCCACTTCATTACATGTTGTAACTTTCTGGGCTAAACGAGGAAAATAACACTCCTAATAAATAATAAGTTAAAACCTTAATTTGAGAGTTTATTGCTTGATTCTCTGCATTAGTAACTCAAGAATCAGCAGAAGATCGTCCGTCAGCCGCTGCACAAACACAATCACACTCATGGCTGACCGCTAGTGAGGGACGAGACGCTGACCTTTAGCGGCGTCATTTAGAGCCGCTGACACGCCGATATGATGAACGACACACAGCAAACACAACAAGAGCAAGTGAGTAATCACACCAGACCCCTGAGGAACAAATCAAGCTTCAGCAGCTCCAACACACCCGAAAACCACTGCAACTCCACCTAAAACAGCAATCACCTCACTGCACAGCGCTTATAACGGAGCGAGCAATGAAAAACAGAAAGCGGAAGCCACTATAGTAATTTTTGCATATCAAAATGTGTTATAACAGAGTTTAAATCATCTTTCTGAGGTGGAATGCTGTTCTGCATTCAATGCATGGCTCAGTCCAGTTTTTCATGATTCCATCATTGCTGAATTCCAATGCAAAATCACCAAAATCGAAATTTTTTTGCAATCTTGCATCATTTGTAAATTCACCCTGAAATAATTGCAAAAATTTAGGGCTCACAAAAATTGAATTATAAATAGCCCAAATTTTATTAAAGTTAGAATGCATTACTTTCATAAGGATACAGATGTCGCGCACGTGATGTCAATACCTATGTTTCCATCCAAAGTTACGAATTAGCTTTCGCAAAATTGGAATATTGCAAAAAATATATGCGAATAAAGCACCGTTTCCATCCAGAGAGTTGAAGAGAACAAAATGATCACTTCCTGATTAAATATCACAAAGAAAAACTATCATTTCAGATGCTGTCCAATGAGATTTGTACATTGGTTGGTCCAGTTTTATGCTGTCCCACTTTTTTGATGCACATTAAGGAGTTTATTCGGTAAAAGTGTTTCCATCGTAGTATGCACGTGTTTTCTTACAAGATAAGAAATTTATCTGACTTAGTTGAGCGCATACATTTTTATGCACATTTTTAGAATTTATACGCATCTTGGCATTTCCATCCAGCGTTGTTATTTTTATGCGATATCCCAAAATGTGCATAAAAATAGGTGGATCGAAACACAGTAGCCAACTGGGCTACTTTTACACTGTTGCCGCAGATTGCTTTTGAAGTCTGAGGGTTAAAGTGACCTCACTGGAATGCTGATTTAACAGAGGGGAAATCTGCAGAAAAAACCTAACATAATTGGGCTGGTTTTGTTTTGAAGACCTGGCAACCCTGCACATATTCTGCCACAGAGTTTCCTAAAGCATTACTGCTGTCTGTGTCGTTAATATTAATGAAACAACAACAACAGAACAGAACAGAAGAAATAAAGTGCCTAAATTAAGCACTGTTGTATTCATTATATTGTCACTTGTTTCTTTTCAAAATAAACAAGCTTTATGCATTTTGTTTGTTCTCTGTGTCATGTATGACTATTGTGCAACTAACATGATACATAATACGGCAAAATTGTTACCCTACTTAAAAAAAAATAGTGCAATTGAAATTCAATACAAAAAAAATGGCACCACAAAATTAGTCATTTTGATCACAAAATGAATAGGAAAAAATCCCTGGTGGGGCTGATTACTGTAAACACAGTGACGGACGAGGCTGAGGTTATTTTCTCGGCAGCATCAGTCAAACGGTTTGGATCATTGTATTGTTTCTAGTGTTTCCCGCTGCGGCGGAGCCCTGATGCTCACCGGTTAAACGGGCTGCTGACGGCAACAGAATCCCGCCAGCATTCCTCAAGACAGAACCGTCCTGTTGCTGTGGCAACAGAAAAAAAGAGCGGGAGCGGAGCGAGCGACGGACGCTCCTCAGAGAGACCAGAAAGAACAGAGACACAAATGAAATCAGATGAATGCGTGACAGAGAGAAACTCCCATCACTGAACACTTCAAACTAACTGGAGCATCATCGGCTGTGTAAACACACAAACTCACTGCTTCCCCATCCTGACAAAAACACACATTTATAACAATGCATTTACTATCTTTACATATTTATATTTTATTTTATACTGTTTTTAAAAAGCATTTCAAATGTAATATACTACCAGTCAAAATTTGGAATAATTATTTTTTTGTGAAAATTGAGATACACGACCATTTAAAGGTTTGAGGTAAGACAAAGAAAAATAAATAAATAATACTTTTTGTTCTTCAAGGAATTATTAAATTGATCAAAAGTGACTATAAATGTTTACAAAATATTTACAATGTCAAAAAAAAAGAAAAAGATTTCTATTTCAAATAAATGTTCTTTTGAAATTGTGTATCCATCTGCCAATCCTGAAAAATAAAATGCATCAAATTTCAACAAAAAAATATTTTGTAATAATACTTCATAATATTATGGCTTTGATTAAAAAACAAATAAATAATAAAATATAAAACAAAATTAAATTAAAATAAAACTAAAATTAAAAATTAAAATTAAAAAATAAAAATAAATAAATTTAAATTAAATTAAATTATTAAATTAAATTAAATTAAAACGAGGCAGAGTTCATAAGGTGCTGTAGAATAGAAATGGCCACAATAAATGTAGTAAATTTTAATCCAATTTTATGTAAAAAAAAAAAAAAGTCTTCATTTTTATGAGTCAGATCGTATAATGGACATCAGCTGTGATTTTAATGTCTGTCACATGTTGTGTGTCAATCTATATGCCTCACTACAGTACATCTGACAGATCATCCAGCGTGACGGATGTTAAACTCAGACTGTCGTTCACTAAAGAGTGTGGCATTATGCTGTTTTCATCTACACTGTGATGTTTCTCTTTTCAATTTCCACTTGTTTGATCACTTGTTACTTCACAGTGTGTCAGAATGTACAGCGCTAAAGAGAAGTGTGTGTTTGTGTGTGTGTGTGTTGGGTTAATTGCATTATAAATAGTCTCAGTAAAGGGATTTGTATTGCTAATTAGCCTTTGCGGCGTTGTGTTGGTGTTATCTGTCAGCGGCGCTTTCATTCTGCCGCTCAGATCTCTCTCATTCAGCGCAGGTGAATAATTTCTCTTTGATTTGTGCTGCTGTCTGTCAGATCTCTCAGTCAAGCGGATCAATCGGGCCCTTAATCTTTCACATTCAAACACAAACAGGCTCCACGAGCGCCTCTGATAGCAGCTGAGCGACGGGACGCTGAGAAAACTCACAAATAACTGTTATTTAAGGCAAATTAAGCAGCGTGAGAGAGACCTGAAGGCCAAAACTCAGACTCACACAAACACAAACACAAGCAGATGAGTCTAACACACTCCTGTCTCACTCGTTAACAAAAAATCTCACTAAATGAATAAATGTAAATGGAAATCTAGTTTCCTTATCTCCATAAAGAGCATTAACTTTATAGATTTTGCATTTAAAGAGCATTTAATGAAACTAAAGTGCAGCAGCAACTACTTTTCTCTCCAAAGTATTACAGTTCTGTGGAACACAATGAGAGCATGCCTTTAAACGCTAACACTTAAAGCCTTTATATATCTAATGCATTATAAGTGTGATTAAATGCATTCATTATGCCTTGTACTCCACCTTATAATGCACTGTATGATCTCATGAATATTATGCATATGACGGTCTCAAATTTTCATGTTGTGATAATTGCTGAAGCTTTTTACAGTTAATATTTAGTTCCAAAAGTGTTGTTATGCAATAACAGGTATAATAACTTTTTTATAACAAAAAGAACTATACATTTTTGTTAAATGTTCAACGTAAACAAATGCTTCAAACAGATTAAAGTGCAAAAGAATTATAAAGGACAACAGGTAACGTTTTACAATAATGTCTCATAATATTTGTTAACTCATTAACCAGCATTAACCATGAGAAATAGCTACATTTGTTACAGAAGTTATGTTAATGTTAGTTACAAAAATGCAAGAACTTTGTTAGTTGTTAGCTCAGGTCCATTAAATAATACAGTTACGACTTTTGATTTTAACTATGTTATTAAACTTTAACATTAAGATTAATAAATGATTTAGAAGTAATTTTCATTGTCAGTTTGTGTTAACTAATTAATTAACTAAATGGACATGTTGTAGTCCAGATTAAAATGTAAAAAGGTTTAAAAATAAATCCTGTTAAGTCTTTAAGGATTTGGCGCTGTAATGCACACTGTTCACATCAGATAACATAAAAAAGCAAATATTCTCTGAATGTGTCCTTTTGTAACAGAACATTATATTTCTAGAATAATCAGCTTCTATGATGTGATGCTGAATATCTGAGATGATGAGTAACAGCTGAATATGAGTAACAATGCAAATCAAACACTGCTGACTGTTAACAGCTTCAGATTAAACATTCAAATAACTAACCTCCACACACACACACACACTCTTTTAAGTTGAGTCACTGCTGTGTGTGTGTGTGTGTGTGTGTGTGTGTGTGTGTGTGTGGTCTCTCAATCTCCATGGCAATAACAGCTGCTGTGGTTCGTAATTGAAAGCAATGAGAAAAAAATAGAACAAAGAAATTGGAAAAGAAAATAAAGCAGATCAACAGAGACGAGGAGAACACAAGGCTGTTAATGATGGATGAGCCACACAGACGGAGGAGAAGCAACCACAAACCTACAGCGTGATGATTACTGCCACAAACATGAAGATGAAGGACAGGAAATTAAGAAAATCATGACTGTTTGCAGAGCAGTTTCCACACACACCCCTGTCTGTGATTGGTCAGTCAGACAGAAAGTCCCGCCCCAAACTTTTGACACTTCTGACTCTCCACAAACCAGCTGAGCATCGTCTGAAGCAGATGTTCCAGAGCGCAGCAGATCAGGGCGTTCAGTGTGTCTGCTCTGATAAAGCCAGATAATCCCTGGAGCTCTGATGAGATGAGTTGTGAACACACACACACACACACACACACACACACACACACACACACACACACACACACCTCGTTCCGGAGCTGATGTGCGTCTCAGGAGCTCGTCTGGATCCCCTGAGATCTCAACGCTCAATATCACAAAATTAATATTATATTGTATGTGCAAGACCTGCAGCCTCAGTGACAGAGCCTGCTAGGCATTGCTAGGTGGTTTCTAGGGGTGTTCTGGATGGTTGCCAGATGGTTACAGCAGGTTTTGAGTGGTTTTCAGGTTACTGTAAACATCAACTGGATATTCAATCCGTTGAGCACAGACTCACTGACAGCAGACATCCAGCGCTGATTTAGTGAGCTGATGATCCAGTGGATAATGACGGCTCTTCACTGCTCTTTTGTTCATGTATGAGACAGAGAAAACTCTGAATCTCCTCCAGAAACACACAGAGATGAAAGACAGATGCACTGATCCGCTGAATACTGATGGAAATGGCTTGTTTGTTTGTTGTATTTCAGTGGTAAAGTCAGATGTTAATTGCATCTCGTCTCGTCTCAGTGAATCTAAATGATTCTGTTAACATGACATTTACCTACTAAACACACACCGATCACAGCAGCTGCTTCACCTCACGACAATGACAACAAACATTACGCAAATATCACAGCAGATATTAGACATCTGATGATCAGCATCTCAACAGACCCCAATAAACCTCCAGCATGATCTCACACACACACACACACTGGTATTCCTATCATTATGGGTTCATTAGTTGTAATGGTTTTTCTACTGTACAAACTGTATTTTCTATCCCCTTACCCTAACCTACCCCTCACACACAACTACAGGTATGTTTAGATTCTCAAAACACTTCATTCTGTGTGATTTATAAGCTGTTTTCCTCATGGGGACCAAAAAAATGTCCCCACAAACATTTACTGGTATTACTATACTTGAACATTTAGACCCCATAATGTAGGGAATACCAGTACACACACACACACACACACAATAAATGTGGCATCTGTCTGATCTCTGTGGTGCTTCACTGTGTTTCTGTATCAAATGTAGAATCAAACTCTACACTGATCCATAATCCACCAGCTCTAAAATACACAGGTTCATATCAGACGAAAGCACCGAGTTCAACAACCACACATCTGAGGAAGATCTAGTCACCGGATTTGAGCAAGTTTCCCATTCATAGACACTGTCAGGCCATTATCTGAATTAAATCCTCCTCTGCAGTCTGTTATTATCATCAGTTTACAAACTATACAGACTATACAATAAATACAGACTCACGAAACACCCAAAACAGACTCTCTCACACTCACACACACACACATCGTCTGACAGCCGGAAAAACACCTTCAGAGGCGTTCTGATCTTAATAAAAGACGCCTGACATTTAGAGACATTATTCACTGCCAGAGCTGAAGAAACGTGAAAGCACAGAGGAGAAGAATACAGCCGAGGACGAGAGACACCGACACACTGAGAGAAAGAGAGAGAGAGGGCAAGATGTCATCACTCCACATAAACACTGAGACCAAAGAGGTCGAGTGACAGTCTTTAGATATGAGAACAATCACAGACCATACAGCATTCAGTCAAACGCTTTCACATAAAGTCCCACTGAAAACACCTGCAGCGTCACCTCACACCGTCAGCTGAAAATCATCCAGCATCTTCAGAATCTGACAGCGGATTATCAGACACGTCAATCACAGTGATCAGGTGACGTTTCACTCTGCATTGATCAGGTTTGATTGATCTCTGTCTGAAGAACAGCAGGAGATGATCAATCCAGGTCTACAGCAGCTCTACGACGTCACATCAGCCTACAAACCTCCTGCTGAGCTCAGATCATCTGCAGGAACGGAGGAAGACCGAGACTCCAAACCACCCGCCAAAATGAGGCTTCAATCACATTTCAAATTAGCAACACAACAACTCTGAAACAGATAAAAAACAGCAGACTGACCACGTGATCAATGCACTGCAGTCATACTTAATTTATGCAATCTATTTATTATTTGATTACTTAAATCTCATGTTTTGAAAATACAACCCGAATTCCGGAAATATTGGGACATTTTTTTAAATTTGAATAAAATGAAAACTAAAAGACTTTCAAATCACATGAGCCAATATTTTATTCACAATAGAAAATAGAAAACATAACAAATGTTTAAATGGAGAAATTGTACACTTTTATCCACTAAATGAGCTCATTTCAAATTTGATGCCTACTACAGGTCTCAAAAAAGTTGCCACGGGGGCAACAAAGGGCTGAAAAAGCAAGACATTTTGAAGAGATTCCGCTGGGAGAACATCTAGCAACTAATTAAGTTAATTGACATCAGGTCTGTAACATAAAAGAGATGTCTTAGAGAGGCAGAGTCTCTCAGAAGTAAAGATGGGCAGAGGCTCTCCAATCTGTGAAAGTGTGCGTAAAAAGATTGTGGAATACTTTCAAAACAAAGTTCCTCAACGTCAGATTGCAAAGGCTTTGCAAATCTCATCATCTACAGTGAATAACATCATCAACAGATTCAGAGAAACTGGAGAAATCTCTGTGCGTAAGGGACAAGGCCGAAGACCTTTGTCGGATGCCCGTGGTCTTCGGGCCCTCAGACGACACTGCATCACTCATCGGCATGATTCTGTCATTGACATTACTAAATGGGCCCAGGAATACTTCCAGAAACCACTGTCGGTAAACACAATCCGTCGCGCCAGCTGCAGATGCCAACTAAAGCTCTATCATGCAAAAAGGAAGCCATATGTGAACATGGTCCAAAAGCGCCGCCGTGTCCTGTGCACCAAGGCTCATTTAAATTAGACCGTTTCTAAGTGGAAAAGTGTTTTATGGTTAGATGAGTCCAAATTTGACATTCTTGTTGGAAATCACGGACGCCGTGTCCTCCAGGCTAAAGAGGAGGGAGACCTTCCAGCGTGTTATCGGCATTCAGTTCAAAAGCCAGCATCTCTGATGGTATGGGGGTGCGTAAGTGCATACGGTATGGGCAGCTTGCATGTTTTGGAAGGCACTATGAACGTTAGAAGGTATATAATGGTTTTAGAGCAACATATGCTCCCCTCCAGACGACGTGCATTTCAGTAGGACAATGCAAAACCACATACTGCAGCTATTACAACAGCATGGCTTCATAGTAGAAGAGTCCAGGTGCTGAATTGGCCTGCCTGCAGTCCAGATCTTTCACCTATAGAGAACATTTGGTGCATCATTAAATGAAAAATACGTCAGACGACCACGAACTCTTCAGCAGCTGGAAACCCATGTCAGGCAAGAATGGGATCAAATTCCAACACCAAAACTCCAGAAACTCATGACCTTGATGCCCAGACGTCATAAAACTGTTTTGAAAAGAAGAGGAGATGCTACACCATGGTAAACATGCCTTCTACAGGTCTCAAGATAGTTGGGACTGGGGCATCACATTTGAAATGAGCTCATTTTGTGTATGAAATTTTAAAATTTCTCAGTTTAAACATTTGTTATGTTATCTATGTTCTATTGTGAATAAAATATTGGCTCATGTGATTTGAAATTATTTTAGTTTTCATTTCATTCAAATTTGAAAAACGTCCCAATGTTTGGTTTCTGTCTTGCATTCTATCTGTAAAAATGATGGATGTCATTAAATCTGTGGAAATTAACAGATATAAGTTTATGCAACCTCTTATTTATATAAGGTAAACAAAGCTGTCTGATTTATATTTTTATGCATATAATTGTATATAAAACATATTTTAAAATTGTATTGCGTACCTGCTGCTGCCATAATAATGGAGCGGTAATGAAACATTGCTTTTGTACATACTTCCCGCATTTCAGTAATAAAAGTGTGCATCTTTAAAATGCAATCCAATTACAGCAATCACAACAGTTACTGTACGGTGCTTGGCAGTGGTTGAAAAGGATTTAAACAATACATTTTGAATTGATATCCTCTTGTAAATGTGGATTCTAATGGAAATTAAATTACTACAAGACCTTGGTGTTTGTCAGAAAACAGCAGGTAATTCGGCCGGGGATTTTTGTTGCTGCTGGTGGGAAAAAAACACTGATATTCTGGATTCAGATGGCAATAAAATCACAGACTAACACTGATAACAGCTTACATCCCCATAAGAAACAACTACCATCTGAATAAGTCTAGAAGCATTTCCTAAAACACTTCTGAGAAAGATCTAGTCACTGGACTGACACATTTTGAGTTTCATCACATAAAATCTGTGACAAATATTCAGAGTTTTGACTGTACGCACATACACAAGACATTCATCATCACACAGCCTGTGTTTTATGAGTTTTCTATGTCTGATGACCAAAAACAGCACAGAAAAACAGCCACATCACTTCAGATGTCAATCAAATGGCTCTTCCTGTCTGAGTGGGTGAATCCTGGCCAGAATAAACAAATGATATCCAGACTGAATACTGTGTGAGACTATAGTTGACTAAACACTGACATTTCAGATTCTGCCCGGTCACATCTGAGCTGAAATAACAGACATTACAAGTAAGAGAATCTTTAAAAGGGAAAATATGCAGCTGTAATATCTCACACACACTGTAATTATATTCTCAACCTCAGAGCAAAAACACACACAGACTGAAGCAGACGGCCGCTGATTTATCATTATATTTTGTCATTATATTTTCATCACAGATGACAATCCATTATTATTCACAGTTGTACTGAAAGTCACCCTGGGAAAGAGAAGATGTTCAGCAGAACAACACGTGTCCTGAGCAGATGCCACGAGACTCACTTACAGCTATTCATCTTCACACAATTACGGCCAATCAGCGGAAACATGATTAATATGTAGGCATGTGGAGCAGGATGTGGACCAATGAGATGTGACTGTGGGCGGGGCTAACCAGTGCAACGCTAACGCAATATTAAACAAATAATTGACAAAAATTAAATATCCTGTTACTTGTCAAGTTCACACACAAAAACTTGTCTGGTTAACACATACTTAACTTAAACTAAAACATTTTTGTTAGTTGAAATAGAATAAGTGTTAACTTAAATAAAAAATAAAATTTAAAAAAGGGATAATTGCTACTTTAGATTACACAATTTAGATTTTTCAGAACTGCAAGATATAAACTCAGAATTGACATATAACCTTGCAATTTTGAGAAAAAAGTCAGAAATGCAAGATTTAAACTCAGAATTCTGATACAAATTTGAAAAAAAGTTGCAGGTAACAGATTTTTGTTTTTATTATATTTTTTACCTTTTTATTTATTTGACTAACTAACGACAGACAGACAGACAGACAGATAGACAGATAGATAGATAGATAGATAGATAGATAGATAGATAGATAGATAGATAGATAGATAGATATTTAAAAAAAAAAAAACTAATAGAAATGAAAAAAAAAACCACAACTGTACCTAAAATTAAAACAGACAATATAAAAATAAACACTAATGCAGTTGTTAAGGATATGGGCTGGACACCATGCGGATGCACCAGTTGCGAGGACAGGTGGTCTGTTTGAGGCAGAAGAAGACGATGGGCGCTAGTTCTGGGTACGGGACGACCAGAGCACTTAACTCACTGCTGACATCATCAGCCACTTCCTGCACCTGCTCCGCCAGCCCCACCTCTTCCTGCTCAGCAGGCTCCGCCTCTTCTTCAACAAGCCCATCCCAGCCATCAGAAGCGCACAGGTCCACATGTGGCTCCGCCCCCACCGCAGCAGGCCCCTCCTCCTCTGATGTCATGGCTTTTGACCCGCCTACAATGAAAGAGACAGTTAATGATCTCACAGGTTCCTGTCGGACAAAATCAAGTTAAACTAGTTTAAAGAAGAACACCTAGTTCTCAAGCACTTTTTCTTTAGTCTCTGGAATGAGTTGTTTCTGGCCTGCACACATTTATCTATTCATACAGATCAACAAAAATAAACTTATTTTGCTGAGCAGTTGGTAAAAGTGGACCGCTGGGTAAAAGCTAAATAAACGGGTTGGTTATAAATACTCCCGTAGCTGCACATAAAGAATCTGTTCATCTGTTCTCATGTGTCGTTTGTGTTTGTGTGATTGTCTGACCTGTGTTTACTGAGGGTCTAAAGCAATTTTTACCTCACAATTTAGATTTTTCAGAATTTAAAATGTAAACCTAAAATTGAGATATAACCTTGCAATTTTGGGAAAGAAAATCAGAAATGCAAGATTTAAACTCAGAATTCTGCCAAAAATGTGAAAAAAGTTGCAGGTATTTGAGACTTCTTATCTTTTTACCTCATTCATTCATTCATTCATTCATTCATCCATCTTGTGTTGGAAAGAAACTTCCATAAAAGTATTAAAACCACAACTTCAAAAAATTAACATTTGTAAGTTATGTTAACATTTTTAACATAACTTCAGATCTCAGTTTAAATGAACAGTTCACCCAAAAATGATCTATCTGTCATTATTTGCCCGCCCATATGTAATATTTAAAAACTAAATGGCTTTTTTGTTGATACAGTGAAATTTAATGGGGTCCAATATTGTTGTTTACAGTTTTTCAAAATATCTCCCTCTGTGTTTGAACAGGTTTGGAAAGACATGAGGAAGAGTAAATGACAACAGAATGATCTAGCTGACATATCCATTTAATATCATTAATATTCCACGTTTGTCAGCACATTAAATTCTGGAGGAGGAAAACTAAATAAAACAAGCATCAGGAGACTCACGCATCACAACAGATGTTTGGAATCACTCACGTCACATCAGATGATCCCATTTAAAAATCATGTGTTAACCAGCTATTAACTAGTTACACATCTAATCTGAGTTCGATGTGTTTAGTCACATGAACAATGTGAATGTATTTAGTCACGAAGATCATTTTTACTGTTCAATGTCTGTAATGATTCTGTTATGTTCTCCATCACAATCTCTTTAACCTGTTCACCATCTCAATCCATCTCCTATCCGTCCCTGTGTGTGTGTGTGTGTGTGTGTGTGTGTGTGTGTGTGTGTGTGTGTGTGTGTGTGTGTGTGTCCAAATATCTACACAAGGACAGTAAATCAGCGACATTGTGTGGAGTCAACGGT
This sequence comes from Tor tambroides, assembly GCA_021397915.2. Taxonomy (NCBI): domain Eukaryota; kingdom Metazoa; phylum Chordata; class Actinopteri; order Cypriniformes; family Cyprinidae; genus Tor; species Tor tambroides. The sequence continues at coordinate 14,853 of JAFVLL020044073.1, read as the reverse complement.
CTCAGATGAATAAACACATTAAATCATGTTTTCATTAATATGTAAAAATACAGAGAGGTTTCAGTGCTGCTGTCTGTGGGTTTCCAGGTCAGACTCTGCTGGAGCCAAACACACACACATACACACACAAACACACACACACACACACACACACACACACACACACACACACACACACACACACACACACACACACACACACACACAGAGAGAGAGAGAGAGAGAGAAAGGTGCTCAAATGAGTTTTCTGTTTCTCAGATGTTTCTCCTGAGAAAAAGACTCCAGTAATATCCAGTAAAGTGTCTCCACTAGCGTTTCAAAGGAGATCTCAAACAATGTCTCAGACTGTACTCAGATGTGCCACAAAACCAAAGTCTGCAATCAAACCTCAGAGGTCTTAAAATTAACTCAAACATTTCTAATTTCTCAAGTTCTCCTGGGTTGCATTTCTCAAAACCAACGTGAGCCAACGCAGTCCTGATCTGCTGAGCAATAAGTGTTTATAGACACAGACACTCACCATCTGCTGACCAAACACACACACACACACACACACACACACACACAGTGTGAAGTAAACGAGGGTTTTTTACGAGAGGCCACAGCTCCGGTGACTGCACTAACGGTTTAATGACCCGCTATCAGAGATCAGCTGTCCTGTTCAGATGCTGGACTCACAAACAAACTACAGCCGCTCTGATGTGAGGAGACCTGAGCTACAGAACACGCTACACTCCATACAGGAGAAAGACACGTCTGCTGTTGATGAGGTCAAAGGTCATGTGTCACTGATCTAGAACAGTCTTACATTCACAAACACAACGAGACTCAGATCAATCTAGAACAGATGAGAACTTCAGTCTTCACATAAGGACACAGATGGGTTGTTATAATCATTTCATAAATCAGAATGTGTCTATTTGGGCAGAATTCGACCATTTCAAATGTAACAAATGGCTTGAATAAAGAGTTGTTCATTTTGCATTCCACATGAATGTATTTTTCAGATGCTTTAATCCAAAGCGACTTGCATTGCATTGACAGAATCAAACCCATGACCTTGACGATGGTAACAACAAGATCTGCAGTTTGAGCATCAGGAATGATGAATGAGCTGAATGAGATTGAACGAGAGAGTCAGTAAAACGATCTGATCTTCCCTTCACCGCTGTGTGTGTGTGTGTGTGTGTGTGTGTGTGTGTGTGTGTGTGTGTGTGTGTGTCTGTGTCTGTGTCTGTGTGTGTGTGTGTGTCTGTGTCTTCTTGTTTCTCCTCCAATCAGCAGGACATACAGGTGCCGCATTGTAGGATTCAAACTAATGACATTTGCATACCCCCAATTCCTTATTTACCTAATGAACACCTGCTGGAATGACCTCAGAAATTATGAAACACGCATGCAAACGCACACACAAACACACATATTACACACACAACCCATAAAAAAGAAAAAAACACCTCACATCAGTGTCCATGTTACACTCAAGCAATAAATCATGGCATAGTTTATTAAGAATTTTAATTTACTTGCTTTTAAGTCATATCATCAAATTGTATTTATTTAAATTGCATAGAATCAGCATGAAAATAATTAAATTTATCAATTAAAAACTATGAATATGGTTCAAATATCTGGCTAGATGTGCAAGATTGTGTGGCTTATATATGTGTCTTATATAATAATCTTGAATTACTGATGAGAAATGTATAAACTTAACTATTGTCTATTTAAAACATTCAGTTTATTACTCAAATCTCATTCTTACTCATTTTATGAATGACTGTGTGTGTGTGTGTGTGTGTGTGTGTGTGTGTGTGTGTGTGTGTGTGTGTGTGTGTGTGTTGAGAATGTGAATGTTTACAGCCGGAGCAGAGCTGAAATCTGTCTGCTGTATAAACATCCTGACAGACACAAACCTCCAACTTGCTCGTCTCTCGCTCTTCCTAAACAAAACGCAGACCTGGATTCATTCACAAACCTTCATGACATTACAGCCATGAGCTCAGTAACATATAACAGAACTGAGCACAGCCAATCAGAGCACAGCTCATTTACACACACAAATGAGTCATTTGATTGAGAAGGTTTTGATTGAGAAAAGTTAAATACAACTGAATTATTACTGTTTAGGCTTCGCTCTCATTATAAAATGCTACAAAATGAGCCGTTGGGCTATGTTGAGGAGTCACTGCAGCGCATGTAAAAATAGCGTGTGTTATAAATCAGCAGTGTGTGTTTCCTGTCTGAGAGGGAAGCAGTAATCTGTTCCTCATCCAGACGGCTCAGGTAAGTCACATGATTAATGACCCCGAGCTCCTGCAGGAACAACAGTGACTCACTCCAGTCCACACGAGACACTCTGAGACATTCTCAGACACACTAAGACAATCTGAGACACACTGAGAGACGCTGAGAAACTCTGAGACACTCACGGTGCGTTCCAAACGGGATATATCGCCCTCCGAAGGGCACTACGGAGTGAAAACAATCATGGCCGCCATACTGAAGTGTCGTTCCAAACCGAAGTGCTCAGAATTAGCCACTTCAAAGGGCCCTTCTGAATGAAGGATTTCGAAGGGTACAACTGATGGACACTTCAGGCCCCCATGATCCTTTGCGCTGATTCTTTGCATGATGACGCCGCCTCTGTATAATGACGCAGAAGGGCACTTCAAGAAACAGTTGTTTGGTCCCCTACACCCTTCAACCCGTTGAAGCTCTCACTCCGGAGGGTAAACCCTTTGAAGGGATTAGGGCATAGGGATGAGCCCTTCCGAATGGAACACAGGGTCAGACACTGTGAGACACACTGAGACAATCCGAGACACACAGAGACACGCAGAGAAACATTGAGACACACCAAGACACACTGAGAAACTCTGAGACACTCAGACACTGTGACACACACTGAGACAATCTGAGACGCACCGAGAGAGGCTGAGAAAATCTGAGACATTCAGACAATGTGAGATATGAGACACTCTGAGACACAGAGACACACCGAGACATGCAGATACACATTGAGACACACTCAGACACACCGTGAAACTCTGAGACACTCAGACACTGTGAGACATGATAAGACACTCAGACACTAAGGCACACTGAGACACACTGAGACACAAAGACATTCTGAGACACTCAGATACTGTGAGACACACTGAGACACTCTGAGATACCCTGAGACACCCTGAGACACACAAAGAGACACAAAGACACAAAGACACACTCTGCAACATTCAGACACTGTGTGAGACACTGAGACACAGATACACTCTGAGACACTCTGAGACACACTGAGACACAAACAGACACTCTGAGACACTCAGACACTGTGTGAGACACTGTGACAGACAGTCTGAGACACACTAAGACATTCTGAGATACGCAGACACTGTGAGACACACTGAGACACAATGAGAAACTCAGACACTCTAAAACACACACACACACAGACAGAGAGAGAGAGACACACTGAATGATTAAAGCTTTAGCCAAACTATTCAATCTAGTTTTATGGTCTGGTAACTTCCCTGAAATCTGGTCTGAAGGACTGATCACCCCATATTTAAAAAAGGTGATCAATTTGACCCCAATAATTATCGTAGCATGAGCAGTACTTTAGGAAAACTGTTCTGCAGTATAATAAACAGCCGTATTGTCACATTCATCTTAACATACAATATTTTAAATAAAGCTCAAATTGGTTTTCTACCAAAACATCGCACATCTACTCTCTTCATATACTAATTCATAAAAACATCAAGAACAAACAAAGGAAAATATTTGCATGTTTTGTCGATTTTAAAAAGCTTTCGACTCAATTTGGCATGATGGTTTACTGCACAAACTCCTAAAAATTGGTATTGGTGGAAAAACGTTTAATATTATACAGTCTCTGTACACCAACAGTAAATGTGCAGTGAAAATCAACGATCACAGAACAGTGTTTTTCCAGCAGGGCTGTAGTCTGAGCCCAACTCTATTTAACATCTACATGAATGATCTGGCTCCACTCTCAGGGAAACAAACACCAGTTCACATATAAAGGACAGGTCTTACAGCACTAGCTACAGTTACCTGGGCATCCACATCAGAGCATCAGGAGGCTTCGGTCTGGCTGTCAAAACACTGAGCGAAAAGGCTAGGAGGGCTTTTTATGCAATAAAGTCACGATGTGGTCAATTAAAACTGCCCATTAAAACTTGGATTAAATTATATAACTTAATAATAAAACCATTTTTTTTATATGGATGTGAAATTTGGGGACCAGTACTAAATTTTAAAAATTGGGATAAAACTTCAATAGAAAAACTACAACTAGAAATTATCAAAAACATTTTAGGGGTCCCCAGAGGCACATCCAATGATGCCTGCAGAGCTGAATTAGGCTTATACCCACTGAAGATTGAGATCCAGAAGAGATGTGTTCAGTTCTGGCATCACCTCCATTGATCTAAAACCCTCCTCGCCAATGAAACCTCAGCAGAATCCTCTAAACACACTCGCTCTTCAGCTAGTCCATCAAACCCAGCTCCTCACTGACTACAGCTACAACCCCAAAGCCATTATTAAAGAAACTGACAAATCTAAGAGACACTCATGATGAATCACTAAAAATACACTTATAAACTCCAATGCTACTCAACCCTAAACAGAACCACTAAATTTGCCAATTATTTATTAATTAAACCATTTAAAGAAAGACAAATCCTCTCCAAATACAGATTAAGTGACCATGATTTAGAAATAGAGAGAGGAAGACATAGACAAACATGGACAGAGCAAGAGCAGAGGATCTGTGTCCTAAATATCACAATGTGAGGGAAACATTTCTCCCCAGATTTGAAGCACTGATCCCATCATTTACTGAACTTAGTGATACTGAGAAAATGCCCTTCTTACTTGGAGAAGATGATAACACAGCTGCAAAATTTGTATTAACCATTCACAATGTCAGGTGTTAAACACAGTTAACTCTAAACTGACTGACTTTATCTTTTCATTTATTTAGATGGATTTTATTTATTTGTTATCTATGTTGTTGTTATATATATATATATATATATATGTATATATATATGTATATATATATATATATATATATGTTAATGCTTTGGAAACATTGTGTTACACAGTCACGCTAATAAAGCTTAACTGAATTGAATAGACACACTGAAAAACTCTGAGACACACAGAGACATCCCGAGACACAGATTCAAACATCCTCACAAGATCCAGAGCACAAGCACCTTTTCAGCATACCATCAATCCTTACACTCGTACAGTTAAACACGGACACACAAACCCTGGTTAAGACCCTCGGCCTTCTCACGAACATTAAAAACACACGTCTATTGACCTGAGAAACACTCATCCATCTGCTGTCAGCTCAGAGAACAGCAGCTCTACACTGGGACACAAACCACTTCCTGTCTGATCACATGACCTGGACTGACGCCACAAACACTTCACACGCTTTCTATTAGAGATTCAACCCAGACCAGCTCAGAAATGTTCTAGAACAGCTCTGATCACAATAAAACAGGACACGCACACACTGAGTCTGAATATTGCTGCATTTTTATATGGACGTCTTTGGACGGCTGTAATATTGTTTTATGGGGTACTTAGACACTGTGTCACTCTGGTTAAACCAAGTAAGAATAAGTAAATAAAACACTGGCGGTTTTGAAATACCAATGCATAGAGGAAATCACTCAATTTAAAAAAATTTGCAATTAAATTAGGAAAAGAGTCAAGCATTGACCAAATGTCACTTGATATATTAATGTTACTGGAGGAATACCACCACAAATGCGGAACTAAAATAAGATGTCATTCTCATTCAACAAAACAACATCATTCACTGTTGTTCTGCAGGGAAACCTTACATGAGATGAAAGATAATCAATATATGAATCAATCTGACTGTTCCTCACACATCATCATCATCATCATAACACCTCCTGTGTGCAGAGATCAATCACACAGAGCAGTGCTTCATCTTACTGACAGACACGTCACATGACCTCACATCTCACTCCTATTGGCAGTCGCCACTGCTGCTCATTTGCATTAAATTAAACTTTTATCAGCTTTGTGGCATCAATGAACTCTCCATCACATCAAAAACAGCCACAGATATCACATCCTATGATGATTTCAGCTCACTTTGCTGCTGTAAATCACTGAATATATGTGAGAAAACGTTCTTAAGAATAACAAGCTTGTATTTGACACATTATAAACTTGTGTTTCCGTATGAATGTGATATTTTCTGCTGCAGTGTGGTATTATGAGATCTGTATGTCTGCTGATCTCTACAGGAGCGTGAGCCGCGTTCAGATCACGACTGATGAGGGTCATTATGAAGAACTGGGACAGTCTGAATTACACATTACTGGGGTAAAACCCTACAGCCGCTCCAACCCAGACAAACACACCCCAGCCCGTCTGACACACAACACACAATAATGAAACAGAATCACTGGAAACCACTGAAGAGTCACTACTTCAGCTCTGAACTACAGAAAACAAGCGAACGCTCAGTGTGATTATAGGACTCAACACACACACACAAATATCTCAAGATCTATAAGCTCAGTCTATATTGAGCTCTATATAAGCCACACACACACACCTCACGTTGCATAACGTGACAATTTACATAAGTGTAAAACACACACCTACACACTCTTGTTTAACAAAGAGACAGAAACACAGGGGGAGGTAAAAAAAAAAAAAAAAAACGAGACACGAGACGAGACACAGAACAAGAGAACGAGCAGAAATACAGGATCAGACAAACATCTCTCTCACACACACACACACACACACACACAGATCTGGAGGTTTAACATGAATGAACGTGGCACATTACATTACAGCCCAAAATAAGAGGAAGAGTTTTTAATTATATTGTGCATAAAGAAAATTAGGCCTTTTTAGGACAATAAAGTTTGGTTGCATTATGACTGTTTATGTAAATTAAACACATTTACTCAATAGTATCATTACTGAAATGCATCTTTTGAGGTTTTTTTGCAACTCAAATGATTCTCATTGATGATTCTCATTACTAGCCTATATATATATCTGTTTTAATGCAGCGCTTGCAAAATCGCTAACTAGGGCAATTGTATCTTCTCTACCAAAATGCATCAGCGCCCGACGGGCTATATTGAATAGTGATATAAAATTCCTTCCTTGATTTGCGTTGTTCACTCACTTGTAGTGGTGAAACAGATCGTATTTGACCATTTGCACGTGTTGCCAATTTAAGCATTCAAGCATTTTAAACCATTCAAGCACAAGAAGAGTCAAACTAGAACTCAATACAGTACTCGCGCGCACACGCTCAAAGATTTTAACAAAGATTAATCTACATTTAATCTGTACAGTGAACACTATGCAGTGTTATTTTTAGGGATGGGTAACGAGAGCGTGTACACTGAAGCGTGCATACACTAAAAGGCCGGTCAAACAGCACATGATTACTTAGTTATCGTCTGATTGCGCTAATACTGTCAAAAACACATATAAACACAGCTATTTCTAAAGTGAAAGTAAACAGTTGAGAGAGAAACAGATGTGTGCAGGACAGGTCTTAAAGGGACAGAACTAAATATGCTGTCCCTAAAAATTCTTTATTTACTCACTGTCATGTTGTACCAAACCTGTATTATTTTTTTATTCTTGTGCTGAACACATAAGAAGATATTTTGAAGAATGTGGGTAACCAAACAGTTGCTGGTCCCCACTGACTTTGATAGTAGGAAAAAAAAAAAACTATGGAAGTCACTGGGGACCAGCAACTGTTTGGTTTCTTACATTCTTCAAAATAACCTTTATGTTTAACAGAAGAAAGAAACTCATTCAGGTTTAAAACAACTTGAGAGTGAGTAAATGATGACAATTTTCATTTATGGGTGAACTATTCCTTGAATGTTAATAAAATAAAACACAAAGAGAAAAATAACTCACTGCTCCTGACTGAAGAAAGTTCAGCAGTAATAAAATAACTTGAAAATTTCAACAACTTTTCACATATCTTCCTGCACCAAATAGTATCGATAAGCAGTATCAGTATCAGTATCGATAAAATGTAAACGATACCCACTCCTAGTTATGTTACACATAATTATTACATTTCTGTGAAAACTTTTTTTTTTCTTTTTGCTTATCCAAAAAATGATTTGATCTGTGACTCAAAATACGGAATATGATCTGAACCGTGAGATTTGTGATCCGTTGCACTCCTCTCTTGATATGTTATTTGAAGGAAAAAACAAATCACAGACGTTTTTGATCATGCTCATTTGTCCGCAGTGAAACTCAACTGATGCCTTTTTTATTCAAGCTAGTTAAATTCATTTTGAGCTACCAGAATCCAAGAGAACCTACTAAAGAACGCCTGTCTGAAGGGATTGTGAAATTTGCAAGCCTGGTAATGTATTAATATAGAAAATACTATAATGATTGGATTTTAATTAGCATTCCACAAATGTTGATATGCTAAATAATGAATAAATACTTGATTTAAATAATATATTCTTTGTTTCACATTAGCATAACTAGAAAATAAGGGTAAAATGTGTTTAGCTATCAATGTTAAAAAATAAATAAATATCACAATTAAAAACTATTTTAAAAAAAATCATAATTTCTTTTAACTTTGTAAATTTAGGAAATATGAGCAACATGTTCTTGACAGAGTGAGATTCACAAAGTTTTGCTTGACTTTCATGTCACTTCCTCTCTGGGCAGGAAATTAACCCTCAACACAGCAGAAGCAATGAAACATTTAATGACTGCTATCAAATGTGTGTGTGTGTGTGTGTGTGTGTGTGTGTGTGTACTGAAGGACAGACAGACAGTCTTCAGTGGTGAAGTTTCATGTGGTGTCTATGAATAGCAGCTCAAGATTGATCTCTCTGCGTGGGCAGCACACACACACACACACACACACACACACACACACACACAGAGTCTCTCTCTCTCTCTCTCTCTCTCTCATCTCACCCTGTAATTAATCCCACCTGCTAATAAACAATCCCACTGCAAATAGCTGCCTGGTAATTGTGTCCTGAAGTGAGCTGAATCTGACAACACCTCCCTCTGCAGATGTCTCAACGGTGAAAATGATTCATAAATAACACTAAACACTGGACTAGATAAATGTGTGCATCAATATAAATATCACACACACATTATCACGGCTGTGATTGGACAGCAGGTGATCACATGACACAACAGTTACACATGCAGGTAAACCAGCTTCAATTTTAAAAAAGTACTATAAGCATGGAGTTCATATCAGGTCACTGACATTTCACACTAAGTGCTCTGTAATTGTGTTCAGTTCCACACAGTCAACAAAAGCCCTATTCGGACGGTAATTGTTTCTCAGGGGGACATAAGTGATTTTCACCATTTACAGGGGGTAGTTGGTGATTTTAATGCCATCCGAATCCAGGATGTCGGTGTTTATCTCTCGCCATCCCCGTAAAAATCCCCGGCCGAATTACCTACTGTTTTCTGACAAACACCAAGGTCGTGTGGTAATTTAATTGCCGTCCGAATCCACATCTCTGAGTTTACGAGAAGAAATCGATTAAAAATTCAGCGTTTAAACCCTTTTTGAGCTCTCCCGAACACCGCACAAACTCCCCGTGTATCTAGTCATGAAGATGTAATTTATATTTCAATTTTAGCAGGCAACTATTTTTACAGCTACATTCTTATTCCAGCCACAATTACTCATAACAATGTATATACAATTACACATGATTAAGCATATAAATCGTCAGTTTGTTGTTTTATACACATGCACACAGACATTATTTCATACACGGCATAGTACTGAGAAATCTTTAGACGCGCCCATAACAACAAAAGACAATACTTTATTGAACCTTTTCTGATAAGAAGTGTGCGCTGCCTGCAAACGCAAGCTTTTTTGACGATGGTTTCTGTCCAGTCCGCTCGGTTTATCTCATGTCGTTTTTTTTTTTTGTTGTTGTTTTTTTGTCTGGCAGTGGCAGCAGCGTTAAAATTTCAGTTTCAATATTTCACAATTCTGATAAGAAAAATCAACTGGTCATTCTCTCTTTTGAGTTATATCCCACACATCTGGCTTTTTTTCCCCTCAGAATGGACAAACTCGCTATTGTTGAGAGAAATCGAGTTATAAAGTCCGAAATACGAAATATAAAGTTGCATTTGCGAGAAAAAAAAAGGCTCAAAAAAGAATTGAGACACAAAATAGGTAACGTTAAATGTAAAATGTTATAGGTTTAAATAGTAATTCATGCTGTAACTGTAGGGCAAATATAATATATTCCCTATGAACTGTATATGTGAATATTATGTAGACCAGTTGTTTAAATCAAATTTATTTACAGCAGACAATCATGCGACTGGCCACGTGAGCAGCGTGTTCCCGGGTTCCTAGAATCACAGAACTCGCTCCTCCACTGTGAATAAACTGCCATCCGAATCCATGAGTTTTATCACTGAGGTGATATGTAAATTTATTTTTACAGACGTCCACATGAGAAACAATTACCGTCCGAATCGGGCTAAAGACTCAGAAGTCAAAGCTAATCAGAAATACACAGACTGACAGTCCTCTGAAACACACAAACACACACCAGTGGAGCCACACAATCACCAACTCAATATTGAGATGCTGGTCTGTATATCAAAACACTCAGAACGCTGCTCAACCAATCAGAACACTCGGATAACCATTTGACCAATCAGAACGCTAAGACCGCCACTCAACCAATCAGAACACTCGGATGACCGCTTGGCCAATCATAACACTAGGGTTGGGTATCGTTTGGGGTTTTTTCGATACCGGTGCCAAATCGATACTTTTAAAATGGTGCCGGTGCCTAAACGGTGCCTGAACCGATACTTGTTTTATATATATATATATATATATATATATATACACACACATACTGTATATGGAACTCATGAAGCTCCAGGAAATCCCCAATATGGACAAAGGCATTGCTATCGCTGTAACTGAGTAAACAGAAGATATAAACGTTTTGAATGATAAAACAAATACATTAAACACTCGACTATGACAATATATAGTTTGTCTGTGTTATTCAAGCCATCTCTGGTATTTTCATAATAAAGTATATTTATAATCCATTGCTAATCAATGCATTAGTAGCCTATGGAACATATTTTCTGCCTCATTCTGTGACAAGAAGCTACATCAGATCATAAAAGGAAGCATTTAACTGGTGTTGTGGACTAAAAAGGTTATAATGTTCTCTTTTGTTGGACAACAGGTTTAAAAACGTGAATATAAGAGAATTTTAGCTTTAGGCATTTTAATTAAAGCTAGGGCTGGGCGGAGTTTGTACGATATATCGATATATTCTTTATAAGCGATACGGTATGAAGCAATACCGTTAATATTGATATACAGTAGTTTGATACGAGCGCATCTGATAAAATATCTAGGGAGGACACGAACTGCTGCGGAGAAAGTGCATAATACAATTTGTTCTAAACATGTGACAAGCTTTATATGAAGGGCTTTAAAAAAACTCGTAAGATATAGTAGCCTATAGTTTATAGTTTCAGTTTAAAGCGGCTCTGACAGAAAGGCTGCGTGTGCCGCTGACAGAGATGCTTCTCGCGCTGTTTAATGTGTTTGCTGTTTTCCGTAATGCATAACTTACATTTCACAGGTATATTCTCCATCTGTAAATGTTAGAAAGCCATGGAAATATTTCCATTTTGCTGTCAGAAGTGCGTGAGCTTTTGCTTTGCGATTCTCCGCTAAACTTCACAGACTTCATTTAGAACGAGCGCCGCCGCGCATGCGCGCCAAACAGACAGAGCTCAATGAAGGAGCGCAATAACTCTGACTAAAATATACATTTTGCTGAAATATTTGTAGTTGGACAATAAATGTGACATATGTAGAATTTTAAACCTACAGGTAAGTGTATTTGTATGATAGCACTAACTGTAAAGTGTAATGGGGTAATCAAAATAGCCTTTTTACTCAATTAGTCTTTGCTTTTTTATTATTTTCATTTTTAGTTTAGTAAATTTAACTTCTGCTTTAAAGCATTATTTTTGTTTTTAGATTGCAATGTTACAATGTTAGAATGTAATGTGATTTTAACCCGCCGTCAGAGCAAGTGTAATTTCTGCATTCACGCGCTCCTCAGATGCTCATTTCCAGAGTACTGCTTTTAAGTGGGAATGTGAAAACAGCACACTCGCATTACTACAAAGATTTGTTGGACTTATATTATTAGAGCTTTTTGACTTGAGTTCACATGCATTTTCTCAGTCGGGAAATTATTTTTCACGTGCGGTGCCCGTGATGATGCTTCTTACGTTCGTTTCGGAGAAACAAAGGACAAATATTTTAATCGATCGCTCAGGCATGGCACCGAAATGAGGCACCGAAATCTGCGTTCTGATTCAGTTCTAGTACATACCGGTTACATAGGTACCGGTGCCATATTGGTACCGGGTTTCGGTACCCAACCCTACATAACACTCACAATGCCACTCTCAATCAATAAGAACACTAAGGCCACTGCTGCTCAACCAATCAGAATGCTGAGAATGCTATTCGACCAATCAAAACACTCGGACAACCGCTCGACCATTCAGAGCACTTTGAATGCCACTTGACCAATCAAACACTCAAACTGCCATTCAACCAATCAGTTCACTTGAAACTTCATGTGACCAAGCAAAAAACTTGGAATGCTGCTCAACCAACCAGAACACTTAAAACTCCACTCTTGACCAATCAAGACATGCCTGACCAATTAGAATGCTCTGAACACCGCCCCGACCAATCAGAACACTCATAAGGCTGCTCTTGACCAATCAAAAGACCCAGAGTGCTGCTTGTCCAATCAGAGCACTAGAGTAATCACTAAGTTGTTCTTTCTCATATTCTCACACTCTCCATGTCCTAAACGTTTTGATTCTGATCCTCTCTGATTCTGATCTTCACGTGTTCTTCTCTTGTTGATGCTCTGGCTGCTGTCATTGATTTATGAGCAGCTCTGAATCAAACACCCATGAGAACACAGCAGTCAATCAGCACAGCACATGGATTTGACATTATTTGTTTTGCTAAATCTAAATAACACCATCATATATGTGTTGTTCCATGAGTGAGCTCTGCTATAAACACACACACACACACACACACACACACACACACACACACACACACAGTGTTTGAACAGTAACAGGTGCTCCAGACACAGAGATTGTAAGTTACAGCTATGTTAAAAAGAAGAGCTGTTCTTAGATAGACATGGCTCAATAAACCATTCCATTTATTGATTATATTTAATAGAAATATGCTATTACTTTGAGAATAATTAGTGTATAATTGCAGCTGTTTATAGTCATGCAGTGATACAGATTAATAGTGTCTCAATACTGTTTTGAGTGTGTTTATCTGCATTTGAAAATGACTTCAAACACAGCTTATCCAATCAGAGCTGTTAGTATGTCAAGTTAGCATGTTTCCAAAATATCTGCAAACATATGGGATTTTATGCTTTTGTACAGTATGAAAAAATTACATGCAGCACCTTTAATAATCATTTATCAAGCAGGAGTAAAAGCAGCAGGACTGAGGCAGAGGTGCTGTGTGTTTCACAAGTCGAATGGCTTTTCCTGAATGGACTGAAATATTGATGATGGTTATTAATAACGCCATAATTTCACCAACGACACGAAAACCTTCTGAGCATCACCTAGGTGTTTCCCCGGTAACAGAGAGAGAGAGAGAGAGAGAGAGAGAGAGAGAGAGAGAGAGGAGCACTGCTGCTACAATATGACAACATCTTCTGACAGAACACACACACACACACACACACACACAGAGAGAGAGACAGACACACACACACACACACACACACACACACACAGAGATACAACATTCAAATTTATACATAACATATTTCAAGAATGTGAATACCTCTGCAAAACTCACCACTAATGCAATGGTGCTGTACAGTAGGTGGTTGCTAAGGTGTTGCTGTGGTGATGTATGTACTGTATATGAAATATCTTACATTCAACATAACATGGCTTTACTGCTCTACAATCCTGGGGAGGTTCTGTTCAGATGTGTGTGGAATCTACAGCACAGTCATCCACTGCGGACCAGTGAGAGGCCAATCACCTTTAAACATGCAGACTGGTGTAAAAGATAAAACATCTGTGATTAAACAAGCAGAGAGAGAGAGAGAGAATCTGCAGATCAGTTTCAGTGTCTCTCGCTCGCTTCACAGCGTCTCTGAGTGACAGAATGATTACAGAGTAAAGCTACAGATCAGACCAGCTTCCAGAACTGATATCAAACATCACATACACAGAAATATGTCTAAAATACAACAGAAAAATAAAAATAAACCCAATAAAAAAACAAACATAATAATAAATTATAAATAAAAATAATAATAAATAAATATATTTTAATATTAATAATGAAAACAATAATAAAACACAAAGAGCTGAAGTACTGAAAAATAAAAACACACAGACACTGATCTCACCACTGCAGTCTCACACTCACTACAAAATGGTTGAATGTGTGAAATAAGTGAATAAAAGCCATTTAGTTGAACACACACACACACACACACACACACAGAGCGAGAGAGAGACTTTTGTACAGAGATTCAGCCTCTGGGTAAAAGAGGAAAACTCATTGTGTCGTCTTTTATTATCTCCTGTTACACACACACACACACACACACTCTCTCTCTCTCTCTCTCTCTCTCTCACACACACACACACACACACACACACACACACTCTCTCTCTCTCTCT
>JAFVLL020044072.1:0-15320 GCA_021397915.2 Tor tambroides | reverse complement strand
ATTCTCGGCACGTGCAGAGTTTCCTGCATGCATCCAGGCATTGTGAGGTTTAATTGGGAATTTTATGTCCCCTGCAGGTGATTTCAGGCATATTATTTCCTTCTTGCTGACACCTGCTGCCCACCAAGGTCATCCTCACAGGAAGCAGACACATGGGGAGAAACAACAGCAAATCACAATTAACCTAAATAATGAGCTTTCACAAAGCATAAGCATGAAAAAATAGCACCTTTTGTATTATAGTTTGAAAATCGTTCATTAAAACTAGAGCTAGAAATGATGAAATTCCGGCAACACACAACAGCATATTATCTAACGCCTATATAAACTTTGACTTTTGTTTTGCACAACTAAATCCATTTGCAGCTCTGACTGTGAGATTTTTTTTTCTCAGTGCATCTTGGAAGAGATTTCTTTGCTGACCTTTCCAGCTCCCTCAAAGCCTCGCTTGATCAAAATGCCCTTCAACAGTGTCCTGGGCACCGGAGCTAATTGAATCTAAAAGACTACAAGTGAACCCGAGGCCGTGGTAATGAGAGCCGCTCAGACTGAGCACAAAGGCTCAAGAGAAACTAGTGGCCAATCTCTTGGTCAGCCTCCTTCCAAAGGAGAGAGAAAAGGGCAGCAGTTTGCTCCCTCTGATCACCAGCAAGAATTTCAAAGGGCATTCTGAGTCACCCTGGCCTAAAACACAGCACTGATGTTCGCCAGGAATTTATGCACTGACAAGGCTGAAAGGTTAGACTGACATTACATGCTAGCTTTGCACTAGAGCCCCCCGTAGTGAATATTTTTGCAATTCCACACACAGTGACGTCTGACCTTGTAAAATGCTCGGCATTTGTTATAATTGCAGCCACACCAAGGAAATTGACAACCTTAACCTCTGACTGCGAGCTGAATTTGTACTGTGATTTTCAAAGAAGTTTTTTGGTAACAGAATCATGTAAAAATGTACTTGAAGATACACAAAATAACTCTTTGTCTTGTCTAATATATCAGCTTCTCTGATATTTAATGATTTCATTTAATTGCCAAATGACAATTTTCAAAAACAAATTTGTTTAAAACATTTTACACTTAAAATGTCATTTCACATTCTGTTTAGAAAAGACACAAGCAATCCAATAATTGGCAATGACGAACAATACTAAAACAAAAAATACAATTTTAAAATACCACTGGCATCATATGAACAACCAGTCAGTAAATACAAATCTACTTTTCATAGCTGAAAGCTGCATTCAATTCATTAAAAACACACCAGGACTAATACATGTTTGATTCATTAAAATGTATTGACTCTTTAGAGTCATTCATTCAGGAATCAGACTACACTGGTTGATCTCATGAGAGTCATTCATTATGTAACTGGGTTAGTGACACTGTACACTAAGAAAAGTCTGTAAAAACAGGACTCATTGTACTGTGTTGATGTGAAGGAATTTTCTATTGACTTTTCAAAGGTATTTTACACTTATTATAGATTACACATTGCATTGTGCTGTGTTTCAGCAAATGGAAAAGGTAATCGTAATTTTCTGTCAGGACATAATCCATTGTTCTGTGGACTTTTTTGCACTGCAGTGTTTGCTTCTGCAATGGCTCATAAGAGTCATTTGTTTGGGAATTGGAATAAACTGGTTGTGCTTTAGGATGTCTAGATGTCTAACAGTCATGCAAGAACAGTTAGCAAACGTCATTCTGGTTCTGAATAGTACCCTACTAACCAGTATGCAATATAAGTTGACATTCTCTGAGAAATGCCAGTTTGTTGTAATTTTGTGTTTATTAGCTTGAATTTCAAAGCACGGCTAGTCATCACGAGGGTCTGACCTGCCTTATGCAGAATAAACACCATTTTATAGGCTGAGTTGACTGGATTCTCATAAACATATTTTCCAAAAAACAATGTGCATCATTTAGAAATATGCACATGACTGAGTTCTGTAATTATGCCAACGCTGTGTAAAGACTCCAAATGCCGCTTGCCTAGATAATCAAAATACATTCACACATTCTCAAGGTTCATTTCAAATCAACATCTGTTAACATGAGTCAGAACTACAAGGCAAAATGGATTGACCTTGGCAACAACCTCTACACAGGTGCCGAATAACCGTGAAAGTAACAAGTCAGGCTTTACACCCGCACCTGCTCTGCTCGTAACTTGCTGGCAGGGCGAGGCAGTTTGGTCTCAGTCATTGATGATGGAAAGGGCTCCTCCAGGGCAGAGACGCCTCTAGAACACTTGGCCACAATAGACTGAGGTCTGGTGATTAAAATCACATCAGTACCGTGGAAACAGGGAGCTATATTGCTCCCCCTGGCCAAATTACTACACCATTTTAGGCTGTATTTTACACCAGACAATGCTATGCAGATTTTAGTGAGGGCAATTAAGGCCTGATATGTGCTCATATGCAGGCAGGCTGAAACCAATAAAGGGAATACAAGTGACTTAGTGTTTTATGTGCATAAAAGTCAGCAGAGTCACCTCACAAACTTTCAAGAATTGAGATAACATCACTGTCACATCATAAATTCATTTAAATTAATTTAGGAGTACAGCATAACAGGATAGCATTTGGCGTAGCATGTGCTTCTGTGCACTCATTTAGAAGCAGTATTTTTTTTCCCCATAGCAATTATGAAAGTATATTTCTGAAATTCACATTCATTTTTCAAGTAATATATTTTTTTAATGTTTTATAGTAGTTAAATCCGAAAATATATCATATCATATATTTTATATTAAATTAATACAGAATTTTAAACTAGGATATATGTCCTAAAATTACTACAATAAATTTTCAGATATAAATTAGAAAATAATTAACTTCAACATTTTTAGTAGAGTCTTATGTGTAGAAATATAGAGAAGGTTATCTATTAGTCATTACTGGTCAAGTGTAACAGTGTGATCTCTTGCAGGGGAGTCTCTTCCTGAAACTAAACACACAGTCTTACCACTGGTGGTGCTATTGAGCTAAAAATGTGGCAGCCAATTTCCACAGAGCATTTATCATTGTCAGTGTCTAAAAGATGGCAAACAGGTTTGCTGGTATCAAACTATAACTTTTAATTAGCTGTTTTCAATCTCTACTTAGAACCTTCAGTCTATTATTAAACTTCCTTTTCTTCAAGACTTTTTTCTGAGTTCCACCTCAAGTAAATGGGAGGTTTTTGAGAATCATTAGTCATGTATTCAATAAATGAAAAGACAACACTTTTTAACATTTAAAATGAACTAACTAGAAGAGACAACAACCAGAAGTGCACAGAAAAAAGGCTAGCCTGCAAACTTATGACTTCCTAACTTCAATGGAACACAAAAGGTGACATTTTGGAGAATGTAGTTCGTCGCTCCTTTCCATGCAATTACAAAGAATGGAGAGTGAAGCTTTCAAGCATCAAAAAGGATACAAAAGAACCATAAAAAGAACTCTTTTGTATTCTATGAAAGAAAGAAAGTCATACGGGTTTGAAACGACACGAGGATGAGTAAATGATGACAAGAATGAAAATTCTGAGTGAACTATTTCTTTAATATTCAATACATGTGTCGGTCAGACAAGCCTAGACGAGACGCCAGAGCAGCAATCATCACATTACTATATACCTCCTTCATGCAGAAAACATCCTAATGCTTACTTGAACAGTTAATGAAGCCTCCATGAGCAACAAGAGTTAATACAAAATTAAAAATGAATGACAGCATTCAATCTCCAAACGCATTAATAATAAAGCGTAGCAAAATCCAATTTTCTGTGTATGTTGACTTAATTCTGTTTCTGTCAGCTCTGCGCCTTTCATTATTGTCTTGTGTATTTTCAGTGGCAGCCTCTATGATACGCATGGTCTGTTTGTGTGCGTTTTCATATGAAGTGGATGAATTCTGAGTCGGATTTTTTCTTGCTCAATAATTGTAACTTGGATTATTCCTGTGATGAGTTTGTGCAAATCAAATGCCGGCTCTTGTAGTTATGTCAGGTCTCAGTTCACATTGGCTTGCGAGATGTTGTCATAAAGCTCTGATTTTTATATATAAAAAAAATAGTATATTGATCCATTTGCAAGATGATCAAACATCCTAAACAGGAAAATAAAAGCATGGGATACTTGTCTTCGTATTGTACCTTTGGGATCTTTGAAGCCTTTGTAAATGACTCCAGTAAGGGGAGATGAAAGCTACAGAAAGGTCAATAAAAAGGTTACAGTGCTTTGGTAGATCTAAGCAATCAGGCCAGTTTTGATCGGACCCTTTTGATTGAGAGTGAACTTTGCTGCTTTCTTCTGCAGCGTCCGGTTTATAGTGTTAACAACACAGCAGACGGTCCAGAAGGCATCTTCCCTCTGGGGAATTTCTCTGGTTTGCGCTGGAGAGAAGACTGAAGGTTTCGCGTTAACCAGTGCCATTAGATACTGTGACGGCCTTTATAAATCTTTTATCCCGTTCTTTGGGAGTGCTTCTGTGATACTTCACGACAAATTGACTTTGGGGAAGGAGTCAGATAGTATCAGAGACTTTAACTGCAGAGTCGGGCAAATAATCCCTAAAAACTCCTGCAACCCAAAATGAGTGAACGGAGGAGATTGACGGATTTATCTCAACCCAAACCTTTCTCTCTGTCACTGCTTTTCATTCCGATGGATGTACTCAAAAACAGTCTGATAAATACTAGCCAATCCGTCTGTTCCTGTTCAGACACACTGGTTCGTTTGTCAAAACTTCCCAAAATTCAACAAATATGATGGAAAGATGTGCAATATATGCCAGATTCTACCTCTCAAAGTGAAGATGCACGGAGCGCTTTGCTGTTTAACTATACCATAATTTTAAATGCTGAATAC
This sequence comes from Tor tambroides, assembly GCA_021397915.2. Taxonomy (NCBI): domain Eukaryota; kingdom Metazoa; phylum Chordata; class Actinopteri; order Cypriniformes; family Cyprinidae; genus Tor; species Tor tambroides. Next base: position 10,466 of record JAFVLL020044072.1, on the reverse strand, counting down.
AGCTCTTATGAATTGCATTTTGCTAAGACGTGTGTTCTTTTCTTGTTATTCCCTTCTGCTGCTTTTGCCACTTAATACACAGCATTTTAGTACTACAATCAACACATTCATCTTCATTCATATCCTAAACAAAAGTAAATGAGGATGAAGGATGCATTGGGAAAAGCTAGACAGAAGCTTTTTAAATTGGAAACAGCGTTCATCCTTCTGCATAGTGATATTCATTTCTTTTAATGTTTGCAAAAGAAAAAAATCTGTATCCTTGAGACTGACCCAATCATATTATAATGTGTGCATCTTGAGCTTTTAATATATCTCCTTGTTTAATGTAGTTAATGTGCACCACTTAATTCATTAAATTGTAGGATATCACATTTGAGATGACTAGTTTACCACAATATTGGGCACTATTCAGCGTATTTTGTTTGATATAATTTTTTAATATACTTTTGTTAATGTTGTATAAGATAATTTGCACTTCGGACAACCATTGTAATTGTTGTCCTCGTAGAGGCTAGTTTAAACATGGTCTTACAATCGGTTGCCAAGCCCAACATAGTGTGTTTAACCAAAAATAAAGAGCCAGAGATGCCACTGGTAAGAACAGGTGATAAAACAGATGGAATATTGTTTTCCAGTATGTGGGTGGCAGAAATTAAGACATAATAATAGGAGTTTAGATTAGGAAGTATAGGTTTATATTGTGTTCTTTTCAATTCTTTTATCAAATTAGAAAGATACACTAAAGTGGAATATACACAGTTCTGAGTCACTGAATTATTGATGATTTTCTCTTTGCTCAGTTTTAAGTGCTGAAAACCTTAATGCACCCACTTTCTTTTTGTTATTTATTTATTTATTTATTTTTTAAATAGGGTGTTTCCTAAGCTAAAAGTGCATTGAGTCACTCCAGCCTGCTCTCTCCAGGTATCTGGGGAAGAGAAGAGCAGTTTAATTGCAACAACATGATTTATTTGACAGAGCCTGAGGCAGTTACAATGTCCTATCCTCCTCATGCAGCACTGCAGAAATGCCAACCGACAACAGCCTGCATGAAAAAGTGAAATAGCAGAGGAAAAACTTCTCAAGAAGGCTGAAAAATTGTTTTATAGAAAAAAACAAATACAATTAGTTTAAGGAAGGCCTATGGAGTAGTACATAAACAAGTCTGTTTTGAAGACATACGGAAATATCTGGTTGAGGGAATACTTTGCTGAGAAATGACAGTTATGTCATTATCCTCATGTTGTCCCAACTCTACAATAGTCATTAAATTGCAAATTTCTGCAAAATAATGTCCTTTAGACCCAGGACGACATAACTATCTCGTAATGCGCGCATCCAAAATAAAACCTTTAGCCTGTGTTAAACCTCTCCAGCAGTACCACTCTCCTTCCTTCTGGAACTTAGTTGTCATTAACGAACATAAATTACCTCAAAACTTAACGAATTACTTTAATTGGTTAATTAATTAACACTAGTAAAAACACTCTCTCAATCTCAGAATCTCCAAGCAACACAAAGCTGTGTTTCCTTCCTGTATGAACAAATCATTTGAGTGAATGATTCAAGGACTCATTTATGACTGAACTTGAGACAAGGAACTTGATTCGTTTTTGAATGAATCCAATGAGTAAATGACTCAGTGATTCACTCTTAAAGATAGACATTTGTCGCCACCTATGGGCGTTTCCATGTGACATGCACAAAGAATAATTTTCATTTATCAGTATATTATTATTCAGTAATTTCAGAAAGAACATACAATTCTTCCAAACTACCTACAGATCCATTAAACGCGTTTTAACAGATATTCCTGTTGAATGAACAGCCCTTGAGGACAGTCTACTGTAATATGTCCTGTTAACACAATGGGAGGGACTGTCTGGGAATTTTAAGCCTTGTGTAAAGCAGTGAAGCAGAAGATAAAGAAGGAATGGTGGAGTGACCTCCGTGTGGGTTGTGTGGAGAGCCTGCCTGAGAGGCATTCACGGCCACATTATTTCAGATGTTGAGCATCGTGATGACGGGGGCACATATGCAAACACCTCTCACGTATGGAAATGTTCTGAAAAGGAGACTGCTGAGGGTGCTAAAGAATGCCTCATCTCTTACAGCCAGTGATTCACAGGTTACTGAAAACTAAAACGATGCAAAATAGCTCTTATGACTGAGAATAAAGAATGATCCAGAGAGACTCACGAGTCGAGGCAGTTATTTGACTCTGACTCAGCTATCATGGTTGCCATGGCGAAATGCTGGTTTCAGTTCTGAAAAAACTCTTGTTTCAAAATCTAGTGAGCTGTCTCTCTGCCTACTCCCTACATGGGCGGCTGCCTTTCAAGACAACCTTACATGTGACCGATTTGGAAGGCTGTGTAATACAAAGCCAAGTTTAGGTTTATTTGTTTCAGAAAAGCAATATAATTATTGGAAATAAATATCATTTTTATTTTTAATGTATTCATTTATCTAAAAATAGTTGTATTAATATTATTATTATTAGGAAGAAGAAGAAGAAGAAGAAGAAGAAGAATTAGAAGCATTATTGTTGTTATTAATGTTTCTTTAAAGAATTAAATAATAATAATAATAATAATAATACTTTTAATATTATTTTTTTTGAGAAAAAATACATTTCTATAGATTATTTTTAAATTCATTTTATTTATTTATTTTTTAAAATATTAAACAAAAATTAGTCAAGATTTCTTTTGCTTTCCTGCTATCTTGGATTACTTTGGAGTTCTTTGTAATGCATTCTGGGATTGCTTTCATTCATTTTTGAACAATTATTATTTTTCATTATTCAGTTTTTAATGATGATGATGATGATGATGAATGATGTTTAAATGAATGAACGAACGAACGAACGAACGAACGAATGAATGAATAAATATACATTTAATATAAATATATATGCATAAATAATGTCATTTTTATTTTTTTATTTATTCATTTATTGTGTTATTATTATTATTATTATTGCTGTTGTTGTTTATTATTATTATTATTATTATTATTATTAATAAGAAGAATTAGTATCATTATTGTAGTTGATATTAGTATTTTTAAAGTAAAAAGAAAATAATTATAACAATAATATTAATAATAACTGTATTATTATTAATAATAATTTTATTTTGAGATGAAATCTGGGATTATTTTTAATGATACATGTGATACTGCCTTACAATATGGATAAAAAAATGAGGTATCTTAGGAGGTGGGATAGTTCACTTGCCTTCCTTTTGAACAGCATATTGTAAGCACACCTATGATGCTCTACAATGCTGAAAAGGCTCTCTTTTCAGGTGGGCTGAATAAGAAATGATTTATCCTGCTAAGATGTTGCAGACAATAGACTTGATCAATACGCCTCTTCATTGGTCTGGCTGGAGCTCTTCACAGAGAATCGAACCCTTCTGTGCGTTTTTCTTCCTTCTTCAGCTATGGCATTTCCCTCTCACCTGTCATTCATTGTCTTTGATCAATTGGGCTGCATGTCTGTCAGTTGTGTTCACTTGCATTCATGTCTACAGACGTAAACAATAAACCCCATAGACTGACATGAAGACTTCATATGTTTCTGTTTAAGCTATATACAGCGATACATGGAATCCTGAAACATTCACTTGTTGCTTCAACCAGATCTGAATCCAGAAAGCTGTGATTGCTGAAGATGACTGCCACGTATAATTGCCCGGATGCTGTGTTCCCACTGGATGCTTTTCTTCTGGCACCACTGTGCAGGTCCCAGTGAAATATTCAGTGTTGTACAAGGAGAGGTTATTCTCTGAGTAGTGCTGATAGGTCAATGGCACTCACAGACCCATTTGCATTTAACACTGAAGGCTGTGACCTTACGTGATGTCTGAGAGGCAAAAGACCATGGCCAGAATGACATTATCACTGAGTCTAAATAAGAGATTAAAAAAGATTTCCCTCTAGTCTATTATACTGAACTAAATAAAAGAAAACAAAATAAAGTCAAATAAAATAAAATGCTATTAACATTTACGTATTTAACAAATATATATTATGATAATTATTATTTTGAACTGCAAAAATGTGCATTTCCTGAAACAGATGGACATAGCCCTAAACAAACTGGTCATGGTCCTAAAATAGGCTTCCTATTGTATAAGGAAAATATAATATCTCATTTTTATCATTATTATTTTGCTGTGAAATATTGCTTTGTGAGATTCACCAACTCACATCAGCACAACAGGCATGGAATAAGATTTGGAAAAATTATAAACTTTCTTGATCTCCTAATTTGTGCAGGATACACCCATTAAAAAAAAAAAAAAAAATCATTCATGAGACTCAATCCAAGTATGGGGATTTTAAAGATTGAATAAAATTAAAAGATAAATAAAATAAAATATAAAGTAAAATAAAGTAAAAACTAAAATAATTTATGAATTATTACTTTCATTATTTTGTCACCAAATATGTGCATTTCCTGAAAAAGAATAGAAAATAGGAATAGAATATATCATTTCTTATAAATAAAACTTTGTCAGATTTTGTGTGATTCACCACCCCACATCAACACTGCTGAGATATGGAAAATAAACTTTCTTGATCTCTTACTTTGTGCAGGATACACCCATAAAAAACGAGAAAACCCCCAAGGGAGCTGGGTCATTCATGAGATTTACTCTAAGTAAGGAGATTTCAAAGATCGACTATGTGTCCAATACACAGAATTTAGTGGCAGTAATGTGTCTTCTTTGTTTGTGAGAGAGACTCGGTGTATTGAGCGGTAGAAACACTTTTTTCCCCTGCCATTTTCCCTCTGCATGGTTTCTTCAACACTTTGTCGATATAATTATTCCATTTATTCAGTCCATTCTAGTCTGAGATCCCTCATCACCTGCTCTGAAAGAGAATCTCCTGTAGTAAGGACCTGAATTACAATGCAATTCATTTTAAAGACAAACTCACTTTGACATAATGGAAAAAATCTGTTACAAAGGTGCGTGAAACATTCCGACGTGTGCAAATTTAGAAACTATGATACATTATCAGTTAAATCCATCAGAGCTCGATATGGTGATGCAATGTTATGCTGCTTTTCTATCTTTTGATTTTTGAAGAATATCCTGGCCTCTCTTGACTATATAATGAACGTGAATGAAGATCTGGGCTCCAAATCATACCATAAAACTAGTCCATACTTGTCATCCGAAGCCTCATGATCGCTTTGCGTGATGAATAGATCAAATTTAAGTTGTTGCTCACTGAAAACTTTGTAATTGATTCAATTTTATGTGAACTATTCCTTTAAGGATTCTGTCTGCCAAGCTAAGGGTTGCAGGTTCAAACCTTTGTAAAGCTGAGAATTACTAAGATCCCAGCAGTGTGCCTCTGTTGCCAAGCAGGTCTACTTTTTGGCTTTGAATACAATATCAAATTATGTAAATGAATAATTTTTGCCTAGCTATACAATTTGAGTGTATACGGTCTATTCTTTGGCTTTCTTGGGTAATTAGTAACTTTCTCCACAAAAGTTAATGGAGATAACGTAATGCAAGAGTGGCGTCAGTCTACTGTTATTCTTGGAAATAACGTGATTTCCTGAACTGTAGCCATCTGTTGAGTGGGAGGTGCCGCAGCAATTAAACAGCTTTAATGACTGAGCTATAGAGAACACCTAGCTGCAACGCCACTCACTAATACCAGCTTTACGCAAGAACATCCGTTCCACCCCCAGACTGTCATTCACCCTCAGCGTCAGCCCGAGACATTCCTCCGATGAAGAGTGTGTCAACACATACTTGACTTTCAGCACCACTGTCAAAACACCATTCTAAGCCCAGCAGACAACTCTGAGAGTAAGGAAGAAGTAAAATGAACTAGTGGGAAGTGTTTGGCACTCTTTGACTTGAGACTGAGAGGTTATAAAGATAATGGTTATACAATAAGCAGTTAATGTGAAATTTTGACTATTTTGATCTAGATCAAATCATTCAGGAGTGTGATCCCAGCAGGAAGGTTTAAAAGCACAGAGGTAGTGCTGATTTATGACAGACGATCTCTGTATGAAGGTTTTGGGTCTTTAAAATTGCTTTATAAAAAAAAAGAAGAAAAAAATAATGCACTCTTAAAAATAAAGGTGCTTCACGTTGCCATAGAAGAACCTTTTTGTCTAAATGGTTCCATAAAGAACTTTTAACATCTGAAGAACCTTTCTGTTTCACAAAAGGTTCTTTGTGGCGAAAGAAGGTTCTTCAGATTATAAAAAGGTAAGAAAGAGATGGTTCTTTAAAGAACCTTTGACTGAATGGTTCTTTGTGGAACCAAAAATGGTTCTTCTATGGCATCGCTGTGAAGAACCTTTTAAGCACCTTTATTTTTAAGAGTGTGTGTATATATATATATATATATATATATATATACATATATACATTTTCCACAATGATAAGTTGCCAAAGTAATCCAAAAGTCAGATTTAGCGTAAAAATGATTTATCCAAATAAACTGTATTACAATGAGTTAAAAAAAATATATATAATTAATTACACAAAATAACAATGAGTTATATAATATAAATTATACATCAATTGGACCTATTAAGTTAATAATTAATGATATAATTATATTTAATTGTTTAAAAGATAAAATGAATCATTTAAATAATATATCACTTTCACATTTGAATAATTAATGATATAATTATATTTAAGTGCATAAAAATAAAATTATGCGATATGAATTATATATGAATTTAACTTCTTTTATTAAGTCTAAATAAAAAAGCTTTAATTTTACAAGATGCTTCTCTTATAGGGTTCTGTGGAAAACAAGGTGAAAGGAAAGACAAAAAAGAGAATTAAAGTAGAACAATAAAAATGACTTTCAGAGAACAACGAGTGAGCCATGACAATAAAACATTCCTACACTACCTCAATATATCCTAAATACAGGGGCAGTGCATCTTGCAGTCTGATATTTTCGTTGAAAGGCCCTTTTAAGTCTGTCTCGCTATGTGAGATGGCACGTACATGGAATCTGACAGAACACAATAAAAATTGCTGTCTGTAGGTAAGAGGATGCAACAAATGCATTTCTTTTGCCAGGTTTGGGCAGACAATATTACAGTTGTAACATTGCTTTACGTCATTTCTCTGCAAGATTGCTCTGTGTATTGCTCACATGTCTTTCAACCATTTAAAATGCAATTAAAATGTCTGTTGTGAGCTGACAAATGTCTTCATCTGACTCGGCAAGGATAAATCTCTTTAATGCTTATAGTGACGACAGTAAGTTTATGTACGCCAAAAGAGGAACACATGCAAACTAATTTGCTAAAGCCTTCTAGAATACATTTGATGAAGTGTCATTTTTTGTATATCAAACGGTGTGCCATTATTTGATATTAGAATACTTTCCCTTGTGTTTAATACCAAGAGACAAGTCATTTCAAGAGTTGATTTTCCTCAAAAACAACTGGTGCAACAACCTGTTTGTCTGACCAATAGAGAACTGTTTGAAAAACAGTCATTTTTTAGCAGTGCCATTTGATGTTCCACCTTTGAAATGATGACCCTTTCTTTAATGTCATAACATTATCAACAGCTTCCTCACCCTGAATTTACAATGCTTAGTTGATGAGACGAAAAGTTCCATAATGCATTTATCAAAATTAATGCTCGTGCTACTAGCTATCATCTGTAATCGCTGCACTTCAATTCCAGTCATTAGGATTTACTGCGGTCTGAAATTATTAAGCATTAAATACATAAAGTGTGTGCAAATGCAATTTACTTCCTGTCACTTGTGCTTTAAAAACTGGTGTATGGTGTTCTTGTTCCTAAAAAGTAGTAATTATGATGAAATGAGCTCAATTAACACTGCTTCTTACTCTTCAGGTAAAAGTGTCCTCTTCAGAATAGCCCCCGAAATGTGTTTGAAACTATAAATATAAATATTGTATGAATACATAATTACATCTGTGTGTATTTCCAGGTTTAAACATCACATGGTACATCACATGGTAATTTTCCTTACATCTATGTGTGTTGAATGCTAGTAAACAGACATTTAGGCAGTTGAATAATTGCCCTTTGGACAGGATATTGTGTTTTACAGGAAATGAAAAACTCAGAACACAAAAGATGAAAAATGTACCCTCAAAGATTACGTTTCAACCTTCATATTTTTAAAACAACGTCCACGTCCGTTTCTAAAAGCAATAAGGACGACCCTTGTTCCCCATGTAAACAGGCTTTCACAGGCGTGCGCGGCTGATTATTGGCCACGTCTCCGCTCTCTTGACTAACGGGGTGCGGTAATGGAATATGGTCGTGTCTTTATGAAGTCCCTTTTAAGTCGGCTCCCCTTTTCCAGGTAGAAATTGGGCTTTGACGGTAACAAAATGTACGGGGAATAGGCTGGCTCTGCTGCTCCTCATTACCGCCAGAGCCTAACTGTGCTAGTCCGACCGCAGCCCTGTGACTCATTTCTACAGTGAGTGAACGAACGCCACCGCTCCACTCTCCTTTATTAGCATGAAAGCTTTTCTGGCAGATCGTGCTCTCTGAAGAGCTCCCTTCGCAAAGGCATCCATTTGTAGTTTTAGTGACGGCATTATTCGAACACCTCAGGAAGGTAGAGACGTCATTATTAGTAATTGACTGCTCATGCAGTGCATTTTATTTTGATTTTGTGGAGTTAGTGTAAGCTGATCAAGAATGTTGGCTTGGAAAGAGAGTGCCACTTGTGCTTCGTATATTGCAAATGTTTAAATGCACACTGCATTTTCATAGAGTTCTAGTCATATGTCTATATTGTGAGCCTCTAATGAATGAATTATGGTTCATTCAGGTTCAGAAGGTGTATGGCAAGGCTACTTGTAAGATGTAAACACTAAACAACTCAGATACAAAAACAATTTCTACTATCAAACTAACCCGATCTCATGAATGTGCGTTTCAGTGGCATGATTTTGTTTCTATTTGGCGTACTATTCATACACAGAAAAGGACTTTGGCGTGCATATGATACGCAACTGGTAAATAATGCTATTATATGCACGCCTACCAAGTGGTATCACATGCACGCAAAAACTGCGTAGTTAATGCACATCAAACACGTGCGTATCGTATCACTCTAAAAAATGCTGGGTTAAATACAACCCAGCACTGAGTGAAATATGGACAGACCCAGCAACTGGGTTGTTTTGACCCAGCGGTTGGGTTAAATGTTAAATGTTTAACCCAACCTTCTGGGTAGTAATCCAACCACTGGGTCAAAAGAACCCAATAGCTGAGTTTGTCCATATTTTGCAGTGCTGGGATGTATTTAACCCAGCATTTTTTAGAGTGTATGCACGCCAAAGTCAGTTTCTGCGTATAAATAGCATTTTATGCATTTTCATGAGATGGGCTCTCTCAAACGCAAACATTTCTGTGTTTGTTCATAAGGCAAGACAATTACATACACGCAGGATAAAACAACAATATACCTATTTAGAGATAATCTCGGAATTTATTATTAGTTTTGTTGTAAAATGTTTTAACATTTATTTTGTTTTTCCACATACACAACATACATCAAGGGAAGTTTATTGTTATTGAATAAAAAAGGCTATAGAATATTTCCACCTCTTTCATTCCTTAAATGACTAAAAGAAAAAGACACTTTCTTCTTATGTAAAATAAACATCACAAAATTTCATTTTCTATTTTGGATGCTCATGTCTCAGCTACAGTATCCTGAAAAAGTGACTAATAACACTATGCAACTAAGTATTCTTGTTCATTTATTTTTAATAGCTTTTCCAATTATGCAAGCAACAATATCCATCAGAAGTTATTGCTGGTGTATGCTGGTGCAATTGGACTTCATGTTGAAATTTATGTTTATTGTTGAAGTTTACGCTGAAGATGATTTCACCAAAGATGATTTTCTCCTTTGCTGGTGTACAGCCAAGACTAGCCGATCTATATATGGACAATTCAACCCAGTCTCATTGGAAATACGTGCCTCTACATACATTTCTGCAACCCCGTAATTATGTACCTTACTGGTTTCACGGCAGTTTCAAAGTGAAATGTCCAGAGAGTGGCGCTAAAACACACGTTTAATACGTGACCGTAGCACGTTTTTATTACGTTGGTACAGGCACGTATTGCAGCGTTTTTATTATGCTGCTTGAGGTACGTTTTGCGGCCATTCAGAATTCAAATATCTGGTGAGTGTCGCTAAAGATTAATGCTCTATCATGTTGGAAATATCTCCTAGACCAAACCCAAACCTAAACCTACCCGATAGTGTTAACAAATGCATAAGTAATATAATAACAAATTCGCTGATGCAGCCATACTATTTTAACTGCCTTAGGAGCTGATTTGAGCTGTTTAGTCGAACCGTAGTTTAACGGGGATTCGTACCGGAGCTCTTCATCACCTAAGTGCAACGCCGTATTGCATGAGCTACGGAGTAAATCTACT
>JAFVLL020044071.1:32500-42170 GCA_021397915.2 Tor tambroides | reverse complement strand
ACCCCAGCATCATCCGCCATGCAAGCAGCCCCTGAGTTGCCATGGCAACCACCTCAGGCCCCAGCTCTTTGCAGCCGTGCTCTTATTGGAAGGAAAGCTCAGGCAGTCTGAGGCTGTCTGGTGGATGTGGTAATTGGCTTGGAGTCTCCAATCACTCCCCCCCCACCTTCCAAAACACACACACATGCACATACACACACAAACTCAAACACATATGCACAAATAATGCAGCAGAACACACACACATTTTTGAATTAGAACCGAATGTTATGGACAGAATTCTGATTTTAGTGCAAACGGGTTTAAATTTTTGTGGTTTGGTAAAAGTCAAGCTAGCATGGAGAGGACAGGCATATTGGAATTCCAATTATGTTTGGAAAAGGAAAGTGAGCATTCATTTGTGCTTTACTTATTTTATTATTTTTTTTTTAACTCTGGATCGAGACTAAATAATTAAAACAAAATCAAAATAGTGTGGCACAAATAGACCGATTGCTGGTTAGTTAATTGTGTTTCTCCACAACAGGCAGGCAGAAGGTGCAAATATCTGTTTTACAATTCACTCTTCCAATTAAAAGCACCGCTTTACAGTACAGCGTGTATGCTAGATTGCATGTCATTTATCAAGACGTAATGTTCTAGCTGTAGGAGAGAGAGAGAGAGAAAAAGAGCCTTATTTTATCCCACAAACAGTTTTAAAATGGTTGCAGCCAGTCGGTTTTCTTGCACCAGTGGAGGAAGCATATGTTGACCAGTTTGTTTGTTAGTATTAAAAGTGCTACACTTTTTCAACCTAAGGTCTGAAATTTAGTCAAGGCTATTTTGCACCAAGACATATGTTTCATTTTCACCACTTTTATGTCCCTCTTAGAATTTAACAGGGCCGTTTTTTGCTGCTGTGCCTTTAAGACATCTAGTTGCACACTCTCTTCACATGTGAAATGAGTAACAGCTCTTTTCTGCACTTTTTCAAGGGCTGTGGGGTTTCTGTTAGGCCTGAAACAAGCTTGCAGCAATAGTATCTTTGAAAAACCTCTGTCTATTGTGAAATATTCATAAAATTGGGGCTGCAACCAATGAGTATTTTTATAATCGATTAATCTGTCAAATATTTATTCAATTAATCTGATAAAAGAAATCTAATAAATATTATTTAAAACAATAATCATTGCAATTTGATGGTTAGGAAAACAAATAGTCAATGTATCTATGTATGGGAAAAAAAAAGTTGATTGCTTACCATTTGAAGCAGATGTTAAAATCACTAAACTATGAATGATAAACGAAATCAAAAGCACAGACTGGCAGGCAGGGCCGCAGTAATGGGAGGGGGAGGGGGGATAGGATGATTCAAAGGGCCCGGCGAGGGAGAGGGTTTTTTTTTTTACCAAGGGGGACCAAGGCATTGGGGGGACCGAGTCAATGATGTTCAGGGGGCCCGAAAACCATAGTGGCGCCCCTGTTGGCAGGAGGAACACATCTGAAAATAGTAATTGTAATACATTTATACTTCATTATATAAGCCCTTCACTGTTACTGCTCTCATAAAATACAGTTACTTATGTTACATGTACAATTACACATCATTAATATCTAACAAGAAATATTTTAGCAAATTTAGCATATTTTAGTCAGAATATTTGCGCACCTTGTGTTTGATGTGTGCAATAAAGTCATGTGATGTTTAACAGTGATTCCTTGCTGGTGATCCCCTTTATACAAAATGGAAATAACTGTGATTTTCTAACGTACAGATAAGGACAACAGTAAAGTGTAAGTTATGCGCTGAGAAAAACAGTAAACAGCAGTATTTTTCTTAAGCACGTATCTAGTATAAAGTATCCTCATGTTCAGTTTCGTGTACTTTTCCTTGAGAAGTTCTCTTTACTCATTTTACAGATAAGTTTTTTTTTCCATAGAAGTGTTATTTATTACTGTAAATGGGAAGTACAGACTCGATTAATCAATAATCACATTCATTGTTAATTATTTTCATTATAAATTAATAGTGAAATAATGAAATAATCTACGCAACGTGCCTACAAGTTTTGTGAACAGAGAATAGTACTTTTATATGTACATTTAAAGTATTAATATGTATATGTAGGCTAAAATATAGGCCCAACATTTAGGAGTAAAGGACATTGCACACTGAGTCCGAAATTTTCGCATGCGTTTTTCCGTTTTTTCGTATTCCCCATCCTTTCCTATCAAAATGCATGCTATGGATGCAAAAACGCCGAAAATCGAACCTGATCCGAATTTTTTTTGACGGACGAAAGTTTTGGAGGCAATGTGGAAACGTGATTGACACAACGTGAGGTCGTATTTATTTTTTAACGTGCGAAAATTTCAGACTCAGTGTGCAATGACCTTTAATAAGGTACAAAGATGTACCTATTAGCTTTTAGCGCCCCATTGACAGTACCCTTGTCTGAGAAGTGCAGGAGACTATAGTGCACTAATTATATGACTTAATCATACTTTTATGATATTTTTGTGGTACATTTGTCCCTTTTGAAGCTTGAAAGCTCCAGTTCCTATTCATTGTAAATAGAGGAAAAATTGCAATCAGTGTATTCGTCAGAATGAGTGTTTTCATTATTAGCTGAACTACTTTTGTAATTGTTCCAAAAGATTCAAATAAAATTACATTTTTGATTTAAAACACAACCAAAAAAAGCCACATAGATTCTCAGCTACTGAACAAAGTTAAATTTTGTATTTCAGCGCTGCTTCACTGGAAACATCACAGAAGACAAAATCGGATAATGGTACTTTTTTTTATTTCCTGCTTGTCAAAATGGACAGAAATAAAAGAAAGGACATTCTTTAAAATGGATCACTGAGCAGCAGTCATCAGAGCCGCTCAGTTCCACAAGGAGCACCCATTTCAAGTTCAATGAAAACAAATGTACAACTCAGTCCTGAGTCAGAACACGCTTCTTTTCTCCATACGTCTGTTTTATTTTTCTATGGACAGTTACAAGAAAGGAAAACACTCACGCTTCCTCTCGCACAAGAGTATCTTTTGTGTGTTTGTGGGGGGGGGGGACTGCAAGCGAAAATCACAGCACAACAATACACAGGTAGAGAAGACCCTGCAAATTCAGCGAGACAGAATAAAGACAAAAAGAGCACAGATCTCAACCGAAGCTGGACAGAGTGAGGACACAGTGGTCCATGTTGAAACGGAAATGTAGTTGCCCACCATTTTAACAATCTGGTTAAGCGTTGTCTACCCATAATCCCTCATCCCACATAATGCCACTCATACTCTCACATTACTAAGAATACAATCACATCATTATGACTCTGCCCCTCATCAATAAAGGCCAGTGGACTAAAACGTATTTTCATACAAATCAATCACAGCCCCTCTTTTAGCTTGACAATCGTTTGAAAATACTACAGAACATGAAGGTTAGTTTCTAACCAAAAATCTCACCAAGGCAGACAAATCATACATTTCCCCCCTTAATACTGTTAAAAATGAAATGTGTAATTTCTGCGCCACTGAACGGAATGAATAGAACTGCAAAAATTACAAAAAGGTTTCAAAACACTTTTACCTGCCCTTCCATCTGCCATTGGTCGCACATACAGACAAACTCTTGCTATTGGTTGAGCCAGTGTTGCTATGCTGGGCCGCTCAATCAAACATAGCAATGTTTTGAAAACGCCACAGAGCCACAGTGTTTTGGCTTCAGGAACTGAGAGGGAAACAAATCAACACATTCCATGTGTAATTATTGTGTGTAATCGATATCAGCACATGCAAAATGTGTCTGTCACTTCATCTCGGGTGTAATTGCTTTGATTTTATTATCAAAACTCTCTAATAGTGCCCTCATCCAATAAAACCACACAGACTGTGCAAAATAGTCATAAGTACAAAAAAGAACAACGAGGGGTCGGCTGAACAGAGAAGTTGATATATCAAAATGTGAAATCAAGACTACCGAAGACGAAACATTTCTACAACTCTTTTAAAAAGAATCGAAAAGATTTACATATCTGGCATCAGAGTTACCAATGGCGTAGTGCTCATTAAAACCATAAACTGGAAAATGATACAAAAATAGAAATAACCCAATAACATGGATTAATATTCCACTGACAGCGTAGAAAAGGCTGTTTTCACATTTTGATGCATTACAGCACATGGAACATTTCACTTGAGTCTATAACATGGACTGATTCTGGAAAGACAGAGCACTTATCTATTTACAGCAAACGTCTCGCAACTTAAAGCTCAAGGACTAGGTGTAGAGAAAATGGCAGGCAGTCTTTTCAGTTAGGCCACGGATAAGAGGGGACTTTGGGTTCAAAACAGTCACCTCAACACAATCGCACACACGCACACACATGCTGCCGTCCTCGTAACACTCCTCTGGATTTAGCTTGACATTTTTTCTTCTTTTAAGCAGGCTGCAGTAGCAAGTCTCAGAACACAAAGCAGACTTACAGATAGTAAAGAGCTCATTCTACAAAAGAGGCGCACAATTTTCTTGTCACAAAAAAAGGAAATATGCCCCTCCAAAGAGACCGGGAAAAAAAAAACAGTCTCCAAAGCTGGTCTACAGTTTGTCCAGGAAATCAAAATCGATGGCATCTGAAAACGTCAGAATGTCATAAACTCCTCCCCCTTTTTCAAAACACCCCGCCCACTTGCATTCTGCCGTTTACAGGTTCAAAGTTCCACGAGAGTTTTAAAGCGCACATACATACAGACGCAACTTCCCCAGAGAGGGTCACAAACACAAAAACATTATTGCAGATTAAGTGTGCTTTCTTCGATTTTTTGTCCTTAAATGATTTAAAAACGATACTATTACAACATGCAAGCAAGTCATCATAAAAAAAGAGAACAATCGAACATTTAACGCCCTGTTTTTAAAACAAGGACAGACGTTGCCCGATAAATATACACTCTTAGAAACGCACCCTGGCTGAGAGGGAATTTTACGTTGGCTTGTTCAGAATAGGAAGAGAAGGTGGGGATCATGTTGGAAGTACAGAATAAATCAGCAGATTTTTGAAATCTACTTTTTCTTTCTTTTCTTTTTTTCACACAGAGCAAATTTGACTCTGGTTGATAGACATGCACCTCAGACCTTCCTAATAAAGGGATCTATATTTACGAAAACAGTTTGCAGCATTAGGACTTCTCTAAAAGTAACTGATATTCTAGAATTTTCCAGATTCAATACAAGTTACGTTGATTACCACAAAAATAATTTCTACCGGTCCCTGTTTTCTTTAAAGAACAAAAATGTGCAAGAATGAAGAGGCATATAATGAGGACAATTTTTGGAGAATTTAAATGCACAAATGTGAAACTTACATTATTATAAAAGCTCTTACAGTACATTAATTTTCCAGTTAAATGTGTGTTAAAACTGTTGTTCTCATCATCTTATGGTTGTTTTAGGCTGATGTTGTCATGGCAACAAAGTTACAAAATTGGACATAACTTCACAGAAAAGGTCAGTAAGTGTTTTTCACACTGAAATCATGTTAACACATACTGTTTGTGTCTTCTGGCTATACTTTATAAAAAGTAAATATTTTAATACAGTTTGGCCATTGTAAGTGCCTCACTACGTTTAAATGTACTCAAGTAATCCGTTTAAAAACAGACTGATGGCTCAATCAGACTGAACAGCCTTCATGTAAACAACTCCATCAATCTGAGTGAAATTTCAATCGTATTGAAACGTCATTAACACACTGGCTTTCTCATACGCAGCAACATACGTGCTGAATTTTTGTTTGGAATATACGTATATAACGCACATGTAAACAAATTATGTGAATCAGATTGAAGCATTTAGGGTTCATATAAACATATCTTCCATAATCTGAAATGAAGTAGATTCATGATGAAATTTAGTGCTTGTGAACTGTAGAGGTCTGGGTGGGATGAATTGTTCAATCCTGCCCCCACAGAAATATGTTATATTTTGTCCTGTTAACGCCTACAACTTAACGTTTTGTCCCGCTCGTGTCCGCAAAAGCCCGCAGTAAGAGGTCTATGCAGATTTTTCAGTCTCGTTCCAGTGTCATAGCCTATTTTTTCCAATTCCCACACACACAGCGCTCTCAGATCTCAAGTGCCAGACTTGTGTGTGTTGTATGTTAACAACTTGTTTTTGCAATTGTCGCAGCAGGCAATGGAATTTACTGTATACTGTCGCATAAAAAAGAAAAACATTAAGAAGATCCAACCCTGCAGCTGTAAATCATTTATTTTTTTGTTGTTCCTATTTCATAAACACTAAAAACAATTGATCAACTACATATTTATATTTTGCCCCACAAGTCATTTATTTCTCACGCTTTTCACGCACATCTATGAAAGCTTATTTTTGCCTCAAAATAAAAAATAAATGCGATTTTATTTAGAGTTTTGATTGATAAGAGCAGGTGTGGGTGGGACGATGCTTATATTTAAGGAATTTTATTTCCACTACGGAATAAAAAAATTAAAACAGTAATTGCGACTTTATATCTCACAATTCAGACTGTTTTGAGTAAGAATTGCGGGACAGATGTAAGTCAGAACCGTAAGATATAAACTCCGAATCGTGAGATATAAACTCGAAATTCTGAGAAAATAAAGACTGGGTTGTGAGATAAAAAGTCATAATTATATTTTTTCTTTAATAAGATTGTATTGGGTCCTGCAGATCCCAACCTCTACCTCACTTTAACTACGATTTTCCGATTTTTGAAAGAAAATAAGGGACCGGTATTGCGGTAATCAACATTATTCCACAAAGGCTGTCTATTAAACTTGTATCAAACCAGGAATATTCCTTTTAACGCAAACTATGTTAGTGATATATCACCTTTTTTAAAAAATTTACTGTGACATGTTGCAAGAACCAAAAGTTGTACCTGCAAGGGATATGAATTATTGAAGAATTCATTCATCTCTACAACAGAAGTCTAATTACAGCTAGAATAAGGCCAAATTGAATGACTAAACATGATCTCATTACGTGCTGGTGTCTGCTCCTGAAGAATATATCGCTAAGAATCAATGGCACGCTGATACCATCTCTCACCAGAGCTAAACCAAACGAAAGCTGCGGTGAGATCATGTGGCACTCGTCTCTTTTGCAGTTGGTGCGTCATGTAATGATGTCACAGAGACTCCTCCCACTGACACGCCCCCCTCAGACTCGTGCAAAATGTCTCCTCAGCGACAAACCGTTTGGCACTACTTGTCTAACCACCATCAGCTGGAGTCAAACAAGAAGAAGACCTCTCTGATCCGTGAAGGAAAGAACTCTTTGGAGGGACTGTTGAGGAAAGGTCTGCTCGAGTCCCAACTGACATACAAAAATGTTAGTCGCACCCTACGTTTTCCTTGCAGTCACCATACAGGCAATGGGCAGATGAAACATGTTCTCTTCTGGTGGATGCTGGGGGAGTCTCTTTGGATCTGTGATGATGGGATAGAGTAGGATGAAACTGCTAGGGTGAAGTAGGGCACGGAGATTAGGTTAGTGTGATGTAGGCGGACGCTTTTTCCTTTAGCTGGCGCAGACACAGATGGCAACTCCAGCTCCCTGCAAAGGAAGAGCCACAAATGTTGTATAATACTGAGGCGTATAATATTTGGCCAAAGTTAGAAATAGCAGTTCTCGTACACTGCAAAATGTATTGTTTGTAAGTATTTTGGTCTTTTTTCTTTTTGTTTTGAGAGAATATATCTCCTATTTAAGTTGTTTTTCTTATCACATTAGCAAATACTGCTTTGTTGTTTTATGCACAAATCTCTATAAAATGGGCTAGATTTATGCAACACACACAAAAAAATTTATCAGAAAATTTCTCTCTCTCTCTCTCTCTCTCTCTATATATATATATATATAATATTTTTTCTGTGTATATTATATTATATTATATTATATTTAGGCAAAAGTTAGATTTTTTTTTAAATTATTGTTTATTAGTATTTTGGTAACAATTTATAATAAGGTCCCATTAGGTAACATTAGTTAACGCACTGACTAACATTAAGTATCAATGAACAATACTTTTGTTACAGTATTTAAAAATTGTATTTATTCATTGACATTAATTAATAAAAAAAAACACTAGATTAGCTAGATTCATGCTTAAAACAAACCAAAAAAAACAAACAAAATTTTATATAAATTTTATTTGTTCACTCTAAAAAAAAATGGTGCTATATAGCACTAAAAGTGGTTCTTTGACTCGTAATCACATAGGGGAACCACTTTTGGTGCTATATAGCACCACATCTTGGTGCTTCAGTGGTTCTTCAGCGGTTCTTCACCGGTTTTTTGGCATGACTGAGGGGCTATATAGCACCGGTACCATATACAGAACCTGTTAAGCTCCTGTATGGTTCTTCAGCGGTTCTTCAGTGGTTCTTTGGGGTGATTAAGGTGCTATATAGCACCACTGCCGTACAAAGAACCTGTTAAGCCCCTTTAAAGGTTCTTTACTAGCCAAATAACCACTGTTGCTGCTGTTTAGCACCATTTTTGTTGAAGAAATCCAATGCAATATGGCACCTCTTATTTGACAAAGGTGCTGTATAGCACCTTTAAAGATATGGTGCTATATAGCACCAAAAGTGGTTCCCCGATGAATACGAGCCAAGAACCACTTTTAGTGCTATATAGCACCATTTTTGTAGAGTGTTAATGAAATATTTATTAATTGATGTCAATTTATATTATATAAATATTGTATAAAAAATTATATATTCTACAAGAATAATCTAATCAATCTAATTTCTTAATATTATATATGTATACTTATGTATGTGTGTGTGCATATATATACTTATTTGAATATTTATACAAATTTATATGAAAATAGCTATATACTTAAAAATTTGTATAATATTTACTGTATTTGAGCATATATGAAAAAAAAAACTCATAGGACTCTATATTATTTTATGCAGTTTTACAAATACAAAAATAGTGATTAAAAGTATGATTCTTTTTTTATTTCATTTTTAAACACATCAGTTTTAAACACATAGCACATACCCTCTGGAGGCTCCGACATAGGGGGGCTTAGACAATACATGTGATACCCTCTGTCACAATCATCACAGAATAAAAGCTGATCCTGTAAAAATAATGCAAGTTGATCCTTGTATGCACATGTCCCCAAACACCAGCGCTGGGGCCCTGGATTAAACAGTTCAGAAGCACAACAAAGAGTGCACTGGAAAAGCAAGTTGCTTGATTCAGTTGACTTACATCGTTCTCTGATGTTCCGCACAGGCTGCAGGATTTGCACTCGATGCACTGCCAGCGGTAGGTCCTCACCGCCGCCGTCATGTTGACCGTGAACTGCAGGCACGACGGATGACCTGCAAGAGCCCGAGAAGAAGGTAATATGTTGAGAAAATTAATAAATCCCATTTCCTAGCGGAGCTTACATGGGTTTGGTCGCACCTGATCGGCCGCAGTCCGCACAGGAAATGAGATCTTCAGGACAGCCTGTTTTCTTCGAGCCTCCTAGACAGAAGTCACAGTAGCCGTTCGGGATGACAGAACCATCGGCTGCTTTTTTGGCTGCAAAGAGAAGAGAAAAGCACACAAATTTAAATGAAAAGAAAGAAGTTAAAAATATGTTATTATTAAATGACATTAGTTATCACAGACTTACA
>JAFVLL020044071.1:0-27500 GCA_021397915.2 Tor tambroides | reverse complement strand
ATTTAGAATGCCAAAAAAAAAAAACTTGTGTAATTATTATGCAGTATAAAAAATATATTAATCTATAAATATATCAATATACAATTAACTACATTTAATCGAAATAATTTACCATATGTACTACCACTAAAGTTACTGATGTCTATTGTGATATCTACAATAAAAAAAATATTTTTAGATATCAAGAGATGATTGATCTAAAATAAATTTGATTCCATATAAAACTTTTTATGTAAAAATATTTAATTCAGTAATAATAATAATAATAATAATAATGATGATGATGATGATGATAATAATAATAATAATAATTTCTGTTATATTTAAGTATACTTAGAATTATTATTATTGTTGTTATTAATATAATAATTATACATTGTATTTATATATAAAATTTTAAATTCCATTCAATATGAAAGTTATATTTCAATAACACCTTATTATTTACATATATTTTATAATAAGGTTTATAATAATAATGCAATATGTGTTATATATTGTTAATATAATATAATATAATATAATTATTATTAAACAGTGAATTTATATATGTGTTTGTTTATTTATTTATTCATTCATTCATTCATTCATTCAAGTGATAAAATTTAAGATGACAAACTCCACTCCATATGAAACTTATATTTTTAATTCAATAATAATAATAATAATAATAATAATAATAATAATACTTTGTACTTGTAAATAAGCTTTTATTACTATTATTGCTATTATTATTATTATTATTATTATGTTAATATAATATAATATAATATAATATAATAATTGCACATTGTATTTATAGGAATTTAAATTTCTTTCTATATAAAATATATGTTTCATTAAAAAACAATAACACCTTATTATTTATATTTTTATATTATTTATGCTTTATAATAATAATAATAATAATAATAATAATAGATTTGTATTAATAGTTTATTAAATACCTTGTTTAATTAAGGCTTTATAAGATGCCTATATAAAGTCTCGTTTCATTAGCTTAATATCATGCTAACGCCAAACTCTATTGAAGTTGAGTCGAGTCTCCCATGCAGAGCTGCTGCCTATGAAGAGTTTTCCAAATCAGTCACTTTTGAGTTTCCATGACAGTTAGGAAGCTGCTTTTCTAGAAGACATCTGTCTATGCAGACAGCAGACAGCGAGGCAGCACACTAGGTATTGGAACAAAGCCCTATATTAACGCAAAAAAGAAGATGTGAAGAACAGAGGGATGAGTCAAGCCAAAAGAAAAAACATCGATAGATAGTTTTAGAGACAGACGCAGGAGTTTCTTTGCCATGCCTTCCTACCTCCCTAAATCTTTCCCAATGCAGCATTTGGCCAATTACGAGGAGAATGCAGGCAGAACAGCACACTTCACAGCTTTCAAGTGTGTCTGCAGCCCCATGGGAATCCAAAGACAGAGATAGGAAGAGGAATCCTCAAATACCTCCCTCCCTTATCATTTCTCGCTCTCTCCGCACCCCTCACTTCTCCAAATGATGCTATAGTGACACCATTCTATTTTAGCAAGATCACACATCTCTAATTAGGACACAATTGGCTGGGAGAGAAAGCAGCTCAAAGCAACAGTGCTACAGAAAGTTCTCGCAAGCACCTGTTGGCACAAACCGTTCCATGGTCACACATCCCAAAAAACTTGAGGCAATCAAACTAGAATCACGCAAAAGCATTTTCGCAGCATCTCTCACACTAATAAAGATGATTCCACATGCCTGATCAGACGTGTACTTCGCTATGACTGTGAAATAAGGGTTAGATTAAAGCTTGAGGAGAAAAACAGATGCACATTTAGGAAGTCAAGCAGCGCACGAGTCACTGATGGAGCGCAATTTCATTCTGCACCATTTTTGATTTGTCCTTCAGTTTCAACAAAATGCATGTATTTATTTTGAACAGCATTTATTTTGAATTTCACATCTTTTGTCACATTAGAAATGTGTTTACTGTCACTTTTGATCAGTTGAATGAGTCTTTGCAGCTTTTGAACGATAGTGTTCACAAAAAAATATTAAGCAGTATAAATTATTTTTAACATTGATAATTATAATAAAGGTTTATTGAAGAAAAAAGCATCTTGCAGTGATTTCTGAAGGACTCAGCTTGCACAGGAATAAATTACATTCTAAAATTTATTAAAACAGAAAACAGTTGTAATATTTTACAATAATACAACAGTTCTTTCCGGTTCTCAAATCTGATTGGCTGAGAGCCTTTTCCAGGTGTGCTATATTCTAGTGATAACAGAACGCCAACTGTTTAACCGTTTGTATCACTCCGCTTGCAGTATTTCTCATAGTGAGTGTCATGGCGGTCACCCAAATCCAATATAATTTTATAAATAATACTGTTTTTGTGTCACAGTTTAAGAGTTTTATAGGCGAGAATGTAGGTTTTTTTTTTAGACTTCAAATATGTGGTTTGTTAATAAACATCTATTTGAAAATTTGCTTCAGTGTTTTTGGAGATGTGAGCTCCAGAGCATCAGCGTTCGGCACTCATAAACCCGACAAGTGTGCCTCACATTGGCCAGATCTTCTGGAACTTGCTGCTGGCTCTGATGTCTCTATAGTGCTTAAACATGAGATATAATTTGTTTGGGGTAAATCTAATGGGTAGCCTTTGGTCTCATTAATCTATAATTTGTTCCAGAGCAAATAGTTTTGCCTGAGGGCAAAATCCCATCACATTATATTTTATATCACTTTAATGCTGTATATCAGAGCGCTGCCTTTGTAATTTTGACTGAATTGTCTAGCAATGTTTATGATGGCTGTTGTTGTTTATTAAATATTACTATTCAATAAATAATATTTTATATAAATAATAGTAGCATTTAATAATAGTATTTAGTATTGAGAATCTGTGTGAGGTTCGTGATGGTGATTTTAGTTACATTGTTCCGCAATTAGATGGCAAGAAAAGACTGTTTTTATGAGTGAGTCAGCAGTAAAGACTTTTTTATTGAAAGAGACTGAAAAGGTTATAAACAAGGAAGTTATTTTTACTAAACAGTAGCTTGTAAGATGCATCCGACAAATGCACTGAGCAGTGCTGTCATCTGAAATCACCCTCAAAAGACAGTACGACAAAGATATTGCTTTCCTCAGTGGACATAAAAACTAATGTTTTATTGTGAATATGAGACTGATCTGAAAAATGAATGCTGTATCGGATGCAGGTAATCACACTTGCTCAGTCAATACAATAAGCTTTTAATGAAGTAACTCAACGTTCCTTCGTTACTAGTTTTGACGTGACATTTTATAATTAGTAACGGAGGCTTGAGCTTAGCTGTTAAACTGTCAAACTGGGATCTGAATCCATGGCGGAAGTTCTGAAAAAAAAGAGGGTTTTTAAATACATTCCGTTTGTTGTCTCTTTTTTTATTTACACACTTGTGCCGTCAAACTGTTGTATAAATGCAATATCACACTCATAGCCATGCAATATGTCTGTATATCAGCACACTGTGATTACCAATGGCCAAATCACAGCCTTGCTAATATACAGTCACATCACACTGCTACTCGTGTGATACTGCTCATATATCATATGCTAAATTATTTTCTGTTGTAATGACACTCATATTTACCCAAAATACTCCTTTATCATGTGCCTTATACTGCGGAAAACCTCACACAATAGCATCTCCTGAACCAAACTAGCTTTAAAATAGGACATAAGAGGCACCTCATTAAGTTTTGCTGCAGTGTGGATGGATTTTACACAAACAAATGACACATTCCACATACAAACCCCCTCCTGAGCTCAGCTTTATTACTGCTACATCTTTGCCTAATCAGTTTTTGAGGTTGCCCGCATGCTGCACCCCACTTCTTGACCATGACAAATGGGGCGGACTTCTGCTTTTAATAACCCCCTTCGTCATACTACCACAGACACACACATACACACGTCCATGTATGCTTACACATAAACAAACAGCATTCGTATAATTGGGTTAGGAATACAACTAGACAATTACCAATCATAAACTCAATGTATTGGCCAGAACGATTAATTTTTTGATATTTGGCCATTTTGAGATTATTACCATCAAATGACATAAAATGAGTTTTGTTGGTATAAATGAATGTATTCAGCTGATGTTAAATAATATTTTTGACTTCAATAAAATCAGTTAATTTAGATGTTGCCACTGTTAGTTTACTATGTTTTTCTGTGACCAGTGCGTACAATATTTTAGGGAATTGGAAATAATATAATATAATATAATATAATATAATATAATGTTGGTTTGATCAAAATATTGTGAAATATTATCACAATTTAAAATAACTCTTTTCTATCTGTATTTCAGCTCAAAATGTATATATAAAAGCCATTTTAGTGTTGTATAGGCCTCAGTTGTTTGTCCAGTCAGTGGCTGAGTTGCATAACAGACCTTAAACAGAATGTCATTGTGAAAGGAGAGGAGGATCAGCTTTTGGTGCATAATAAAATCTGATCTATGGTTGCGGTACAGTCAGTCTGACGTGCACACACACACACACACACACACACAACCCAATGCTGTGAGAACCATGGTGACACAGAGCTCTAGTATGGAGTATGGAACAGCCGATACACACAGAGTATCCTGCAGCCCAAAACACCGAATTAATGGCACGATCACACCATTCTTTAAATGTATTCACAAAAGCAAAACTACTTTCCAGCACAAAAAGGAATAGAATAACACAAACACACACAAGCACCAGCATAATGAACCTTCACACCGCAACCCTTCACACAAGACAACATTCACAGAAAAATACTGGATATGCAAGTGGGAAAAACACACTCCAGTGAGACTTTTCCACTCTCCAACTTTCATAGAACAGATGGAAACTATAAACATTTGAAAATCAATATTTCCACTGCACAACCCTGAGATTGTGAATCCAGAACAACCTCATGCAATATATATTATACTTATGATAGTCCATGATACCCCTGATGCTGAATGATTTTTGTACTCTCTGTCCTTTTATATATATATATATATATATATATATGTCCTTAGATATATGTATGTTTATAAATAATGCGAATGAGAGGTCAGGGGTGCAATAAGCTCTTTTTAGGGAGCATATGCAGAATTTGACTCTGTGCCTCCCATCTATAATAACAACTGATATGTATATGCGCATGTCATTTGCAAGGTTAGGTCAGTTACTAGAAGTAAATGCATGCATAAAATATTTTCCATGCATAATACAAAATATCATGTTTTTATTATATTTAAAAAATAATAAAATTAAATTAAATGAAAATTAAAAATAATAAAATGAAATTAAATGAAAATAATAATGCATGTGGTAATTTTTTAATAAGATGAATAATAATATGTGACCCTGGACCACAAAACCAGTCATAAGTAGCACGGGTATATTTGTAGCAATAGCCAAAAATACATTGTATGGGTCAAAATTATCAATTTTTCTTTTATGCCAAAAATCATTAGGATATTAAGTAAAGATCATGTTCCATGAAGATATTTTGTAAATTTCCTACCTTAAATATATCAAAACTTAAATTTTGATTAGCAATATACATTGCTAAGGACTTAATTTGACAACTTTAAAGGCGATTTTCTCAAAATTTAGATTTTTTTTACACCCTCAGATTCCAAATTTTCAAATAGTTGTAACATATATATATATATATATATATCTATATATATATATATATATATATATATAGATATAGATATATGTGTGTGTGTGTGTTTATATATATTCTTTATATATTTATATTCTTTTACAAAAAAAATAACAATAATTAAAATTCATTAATTCATTAAAAGTAAAGTGATTAACTCAATAGAAGACGTAATATTTTTTAGTTTCTGGTACTAAACTTTTTATCTGAGCATGTTTACAAAGAAAGTGAAGAAAAGAAAGAGCAAAGAAAATGAGAGAAAGGATGGCGTGGTGAGAGTCTAAAATATCCTAAGGAGGCAGTCTAGCCAAACAGCCCTCGGCCCTCTTCTTAATACAGAATCGCAAATGAGGCAGAACGCAGTATAACTCAACACTACTGTCTGCCCTCATATATACGCCAAATCATAAAGAGAATTCAGCAAGTCTCTCTCTTTCTCTTTCTTTCCATCTATCTCTCTCTCACTCTCTGATTTAACGAACCTTCCTCCCCTCCATCCTCAAACCTAGAGAAACTCCAAACTCCACTGCCTCTCTCTCTCTCCCTCCCTGCTCTCGATGTACATATAACAACCTATTCTTTATAGCGGGAGTCTGGCTGGCCAGTCTCCATGGCAACACCATCGCTAGGCAACGGCCACTGCTCTTCCTGCTTTGTTGCGGAGCAGACAGGAGTGCAGCTGTGGCAGGTACAGCCGAGGCCTAGCGGAGCGTGGAGTGCAGACAGGTAAACTCACACAGACAAGTATACTTTTGAGTCTAGTGTATAATTAGACTTTTCTTGAGTCATTTTTTATGTAATGCATTACCAAAGTATTCATAATGCATCATAATAAAGCATTACAGGTTTTCACAAGCAACTGTAAAGGCAGTTTTAATACATTAAAATAGTTGCCTGTTCCAATTTAAAGATTATAATGCATAAAACTCATTATGTTTTTAATTCATTATGCTCTTCCATGTACAAAATTGCCATTTTATGAATGCATGCTCTTTGTTTTATTGTTAAATATTTTATTTTGAAACATTTTTGTCTTTATTCAAAATGCAGTATATGTTATTTTTTCCTTTTTGCTAATGTTACTTTATCTGTGGATTATTAGGTAATGTTAACCAAAGGCCAAATAAATGCATGAAATTATAATGTATTATAACTGAGGGTATTATACAATATATAATAATATATATAATTATATTTTATAATGCATTAACATATCTATCTATCTATCTACCTATCTATATACCTGTATGTGTGTATATATATATATATATATATATATATATAATTTAAGTTGAAACAAAAGAGAAATAAATTAAAAAAGGAAACAATAACAATAAAAATGACAAAATTACAAAAAAATAAAAATGAATAATAATGAAAATACAATATTAATGAAAGTAATAATATTTATATATAATAGTATAACCAATATAGGAAAAATATTCCCACTCACTCTTTACAGTCTCAACCTATGTATACAGACTTGATATAAAACATTTATATACAGACTTGTATATAAACATATGTAAACAGATTTATATAAACATATATAAAAAGATTTATATACAAACATATGTATACAGACTTGATTTTAAAATGTGTTTCATTATCTAGTATTGTTTAAAGGCTCTTTGAGGCATAATGCTATTCATTATTGCTTTGTTTTAACCACGATAGCATGATTTTTGCCATCTGTTTATTACAATTGACTGTTGTGCTGCTGTTGATAAGTTCAGCCTACTCTCGTTCCCAGGTGTGCTGATATGCCATTATTATTTGTGCCGTGATTCAGCCTCACAATCACGATTCCTCTCATACAAACAGCATGAGGGAATTCATCTGAAGAAGGGAGTCATTCCGAGCTTTCAGAGCAGTTTGCTTACCAGCCATAATCACCGCAATTGTTCATAAAAAAAGAGTGTGTGATTACTCAGGTGCTTGTGTATGTGTTACATGTAGAGGAGAAAAATAAAGGCAGGGAGTGGAGAAGAGGGGGGGATAAAAATTTAGGAATGAATGCAGAAAGCAAACAAACAGACAGAAAGACAGATCAAATCTGACCTTCAACGCAATGAAAAACATCAACCCCCCACCACCATCCAAAAAAAAAAAAACCCTGCTACCCTTCCAATTGTCCTCCTGCTAACCACGTGTCTTCATAAACCTCTGAATCTCAATGTACACTCTAACTAGTTTATTTTGTTCAGAACTCTGTCATTTTGTCTAATTTATTCATAAACATTTTCACCACATTTCAAATGATCTATTTTGTTTAATAATGGTGATGGAAATATCATTTGAAACATTTCTTGAGTTAAATGTCCCAATCTTTTTGTCTCACAAAAGTAGCTAAAAATAAAACTGAAACTACTAAAAAAACATTTTTGTTAAATAAATAAAATAAAATGAATATTACATAAAACTTTAACATTAGATAAAAAGTGTTCAAATATAAGTTTAAGTAGAAGCACTAAAAAGGAAATAAGTAAAAACTAAAACTGAACTAAAATGGAAATAAAAAATAAATAGAATAATAAGAAAAAAGAAAAAAATTACTAAAATGAAAACTGAAAATGTAAAAGGCTATTTTAAAATATTAATAAAAGCAATATTATTACATATATAACACTGATATAAAATAAATGTTAAAACCTGTATCTGTAGTTGATGAAACACACACTTAACATTTCTATGTGTTGTACTTTTATTTTAATTTTACACAGTATTACTTGTATCATTTATTCCAATTAAATGGCAGTTGCATACTGTGACTTTACAGTGAACAGAACCAGGGATGCTGTAGAATCACAATGATCGTCTGATTTTTTTTTTACAGTAATCTCTTCTAAATCTACAGAACAACTGTTATGCTGAGATGTCCACAGTACTATGCTGGCTTTAGCTTTCCAGCATGCACTAGGGCATAAATAAATGATGTTGTTGAATTTTTAACTATTTGTTGGGCGATTCGGCTGTTGCTGTCATTGTATTCACATTAGGTTACTTGTTTTTGTTCAGGGTTTATGTGCAACAGTATTTCTCAAAACTCATTATTTCCCTTCCCTTTTCATACAAGATGATGTTATTTCTGTACTTTAACATTCCATATTGTCAAATATAATATAAACTGCTAGAGTTAAGAGCTAATCATAATGTCAGGCTTCTTGTCTCTATGTAAAACAATGCAACGCATTGTATTCTGTAACACAATTACACTGGATGGGAGAAAATTAATTAAAAGTTAAGAACTCGGCTAAAGGGAATGTTAATTATCATAATGAAAAAGAACACAACTATTTATACTATTATCTCACAATGCAGCGAAGTTATCTTTTTTTCCACAGTATTTTGTCGCGTTAGGACAGAAAACGGCAATGAGTTTACTTTAAATTTCTGAAAATTAGGGTTAAATCTTGTAAAATCCTGACGTTTTTTGAGAGTGTGGGTGTAGAGAGAGTGTATGTGTGAGTGTGAGCGTGTGGGGGAGGATTTTAACTAGAACTCCCAAATCCAATTTTCAGGTGCACATCTAGAGGGTCGACCTCAAATGCAAACAGCGATCCCCCCGCCATCTAGCCCTGTACCCTTTTCCCTCCACATTGACACCAGACAGCACCCCTCCCCCCAGACCCTGCTGGACAGCCCCCAAAACCCCCTCCGTCCCACCAGCAGCACCACAACACTATATGAAAAAGAATATGAACAGGCATGAATTTTAATGCAGTCACTCATCTCAGCCAAGCAGCCTCACTTCTGCAGTGGAAATAAATAAAGAGGGGAAAAAATACAGAGAACTGATAGATGAATCTTAAATCAAAAGGAGATAGAGCGAAAAGCATAGGCAGAAAGACAAGGGTGATGGGGGAAATAGAGAGAAAGCGAGAAAGGGATGGCAAAGGAGTAGAATGGAGAAAGACGGAGAGTGAGAACGAGAGGTGAAATCTCATCTCTTGGCTGAATAATCTGTCATTCATCAAACTGATAGAACAGAGAGAGGTAGAACAGCCGTAAAACCAAATAAAGGCAGAGGATGGGAATTTCGGATTTGGTCTGGCTCCAATTCTCCATCTTGAGTTGGACGGCTCTAGCTATCATGCCTACATCTACATCTTTCTCTTTTGGTCTAAATATTGCATGAATAATGCATGGGCCTAGGTTTCATTAAAACCTCTCTTATTAATAATATTGCTCGTGGTGGAGTAGGGGAATACGGGATGTGTGTGTGTGTGTGTGTGTGTGTGTGAAATGAGAAAACGGTCCATCCTGCAGACGCTCACGTTTGCGTTCTGCCTGAAAATCCTGCAAAATTTAACCACTAATATTCAGCGCTAACCAGCTTTGGAATCAAAAAGCCAGTGGCGGTAAGAGGTAAACAGAGCAATGGGCAGGCCATTTCAGCCAAGCACTCAGCCAGATAACACTGGGAGGCAAATGGGCATGATTTCACAAGGACACTGCAATGAGGTCGCTGTTACCTTGTCTTTGTCAGGAAAAAAAGGATATAGACTGAACACAACAAAGCCATAAACAAGGAGTGGAAGATCTTGATACTGATACATGACTTCAGCATGATACAGTGTGAACTGCAGTGCAAAATTTTCCTAATCAGTACTTTTGTCTTTTTGTACCAGTAAAAATATCAAAACTAAAAATTCATTCAACAAGATCAATTTTACTTGTGCAGCAAAACTGTGTAAGACTTATTATGTGTTAAGCATAAAGTACCATTCAGAAGTTTGGGGTCAATACAATTTTTTTTAAAGGAAATAAATACTTTCATTCAGCAAGGACACATTAAACATAAAAAAAAAAAAAATCTTACCTACCCCCAACTTTTGAACAGTAGTGTATATAAAATATTGTGATGATTATTATTTTTATATTTTAATATAACATTTCAATATAATACATATGTGACCCTGGACCACAAAACCTTAAGTGTCAATTTTAACCTTAATCTTAAGTGTCAATTTTTGGAAATTGAGATTTATATATCATCTGAAAGCTGAATAAATAAGCTTTCCATTGATGTATGGTTTGTTAAGATTGGACAATATTTGGCAATATTTGAAAATCTGGAATCTGAGGGTGCAAAAAAATCTAAATATTGAGAAAATCGCCTTTAAAGTTGTCCAAATGAAGTTCTTAGCAATGCATATTACTAATCAAAAAAAGTTTTGATATATTTATGGTAAGAAATTTACAAAATATCTTCATGGAACATGATCTTTACTTAATATCCTAATGATTTTTGGCATAAAAGAAAAATCGATAATTTTGACACATACAATGTATTTTTGGCTATCGCTACAAATATACCCCAGCGACTTAAGACTGGTTTTGTGGTCCAGGGTCACATATTTCAATATGATTGATCTAAAATGTCTTTACCATAACACTGTGAAATAATGACTATTTGATATGTTATGCAATTAGAAAAGTTGTTTTTAATCATAGTAAAATATGCTGTTTCACTGTATTCTTGATCAAATAAATTTCACTTTGGTGAGCAAACGAGACAAAAAATAAAATAAAATAAAGAAATTAAAATCTTACTGACCCCAAACTTTGAATAGCAGTGTAAATCTCACTGAATTCTGTTAGATTTATGCTTAAAAATTGCCAATGAGGTAAAAAAACAAACAAACAAACAAACAAAAAAAAAACACATTTAATGTAAAATTTGCTTCTCAGGTAAATGTATCTTGTTGTCAGGACATTTGTACTGGAGAATGACAAAATACTGTTTACAAAAACTGCAGTGTGGCTCCTTATAGTAATGCATGTGTGAGATGATTAATACCCTTTTCCACCAAAATGGTGCTGGTGCTCAGGGACGTCGCTCAGAACTGTACCACATTTTTACTTCAGAGCCAAATGATGCAATAACTGTTACTACATACCCAAGTCTTTTTTCAGACAGATTTTTGGCATATCGCATTCAAATCCATTTTACAGAGGCAAAAAACACACATTAAATCCAATGTTTTTAAAATGCATCTCAGTCCATTGGATTTCAAGTCATTGTTATTTTTGTCATTGGCCGTTCTGTGCATGTAACATTTTTACATACAAGTCAGCAGTTTTGGACACAGTAAATGCATGAATGTGTAAAACATGCCTTGGGACTTTAGCACCGTGGTGAGATGTGAAGACATGAACAGAAGTAAAAAGTTCAATTTTCCATCGTGTTTTTCCACATTGCCAGCTATTCTTCGCTGTTCTATAAGAAAGTCTCTTGGCATCACGCTGACTCATTATATCATAACTATAGCAGCTGATGTGGATATGGATATCGACAACAGTGTCTTCACAAACGGATCCAAATTCATCACTTGCGAATGATAGTACGATCACCGAATCCAAATCGGATTTGTGTGCAGTGTGAACACAAGCTTTGTTTAGAAGTCTTTTACTTGTGGTAATTACCATAATTACAAGATGACAAGTCGCAGATTCTACTGTGTTAACGTCTTCAGAACCAGATATTCGTTTCTATGCGTCTATGGAAACCCACAGAATATAACGCCAAATGGATCCAGGCATTGTTGTCGATGACAAAACACTTAATAACGATGTTAATTCACCACAAGAACAAAGAAAGAAGAAAACTGTTAATATTATAGGAGTCCAGTATAAAAAGAATAAAATTCATAGTAATCAATTCACACATATTTGTAAATAAAATCTTTTTATTTCAGACAGATGGGGAAAATAAAGTGGCTGGAGTAGCTGTGCAGCACAACAAAAGTAGGAGCAAGAGGACAAACAGGGAGTCAACTGCTGCACTGCGCACTTCCAGTCAGCTCTGTTGATTAGAATGAACGATCTAGTTCGGTCAAGAGTAGTTTTGTAAACTTTAAGTGAATGCCGCCCCTGGTTCCTGGCGATAACGGTGCCTGGTTTAAGACCAGCAGGATTATGAGGCCGAGTCAATTTGGTCCAGGCCAGAAGCACCTTTAATTCATCGGAAATGCGTGGAACAGGGCTAGATTGGGCAGCGGCTCCAGCACCAGCACCGGGGTCAGTGGAAAAGGGGTATGAGAGTGGGTGAGTTGTGTTAGAATAGTGGTACTCTGTGGGTTGTGGTATGAGTGTGTAATCCATGGCTGAGGCTGATGCTGGGCTCACGTTTGTGGTTGTTCTTGCGCTGGAAGGGCAGTGTGTGCCGTTCGGAGTCTTCCTCACCCTCCTCGTCTGCCAGGTGTGTGTGAGTGTAATGGTAACTCAAACCTGGACGGTTCTTGTAGCGCTTCCCACAAACTAAACACAAAGAAACACACAAGAGGAAAAAAAAGAGTTGAATTGTTTCGTTTGTAGTTTGGTTAATCTTGTCATAAATAAATAAATAAATAAAAATAATAATTATTATGATTATTATTTAATTTACCATCAATAATTAAAATTAATTTTACAATAGAATATTAATTACAATAATTCAAGAATTAAAATTATTTGTAAATATTATATTTGTATAGCTATTAGCTAATAGCTATTACATGTGTTGCTGTTGTTAATAATAATAATAATAATAATAATAATAATAATAATATTATATTAATAACACTGTTATTGTTAATATTTACTATAAATTACTATCTTAATTTAATTTTAATAATTAAAATTATATTTTAATTAATTATTAATAATTTTTAATTATTAAAATAAGGTATTAACAATTAACAAACAATGAAACTTGACATCAAACATCCCATTATCAGGAGAACTGCATGTTTATATGGCTATATGGTCCTCTGTTACTAGTTCTAATATCCTTTCCCCATGCTGTGTTTAATAATGAATGTAGAAATCTATTCTGCGTTCTTTTGTTTATTTGCGCATGATACTCACTGTCACACACATATGGCTTGTCTCGATCCTCTAGGGATGCTGGATCCTGTCTCTTTCTCATCCCCCCAACACCACATGCCTGGACACATCAAAAAAAATCGCATGTAAACACACAGATTCATTTACAGTTGGCAACCAGTCTATTTTACACAGGTGCGGCTAGAGAAGCATTGTTATTTTGGCCTGGCGGAGCCCCCATCCCACTTCCTCCTTCAAGCTTTAAGCAAATCCTCTTACACAGCATTAATTACACCTAGCACACAATTATCACAGCATCTCTTCCACACACTGCCGGATAACTATGTGGGGTGTGAGAGATCTTAGAGGAAGTAGTGTGCCCCAATTAACAGCACAGAAGGTGAGAGATTCTTGGGACTGAATCGAAGACATTCTGTTTGTTATCCTTGTTTGTATTTCTGCTAGACTTGACTACTAAAACTTGCATGCATTTCTGTCAGGGTTGTGCACCACACATTGTCCTGTAAATTACATTTGATTTCACATGTAAGTAGAATTAAAAATAATAATAATAATAATAATTTGGTTAATTTAATATTTTACCATCAACAAGTACACATTTCTATTTTAAGAATTTTGCCTCCAGTTTCTGCATAGATATGTATTGTATTATCATATAAATTTGTGTAAAATTCATCATATACAATATTTAAATCCACATGCCTCATCTTATTTCGCTTGTGAACCTTGTATCTCAACACAAAAAGCAATTTTGTAAAGTCTTCTTTCTTCAGGCTGTGGTTATTTCATGCCTTGAATGCATTTCTGTACAGAACCACTTAACGATTCCAGCCTTTCATGTATGTGGGGTTATAATTACAGATGAACTTAGCCATGTTTTCAGTGTGCTATCACACATCAGGTGTTGTCTTTAAAGTGGTATTAAAGGAGGTTTTTCACGGCTGTTCGGAAGGAGCTGCTTTGAATCAACACAAAGCTAGTGGAACGCAATGATGAAAGCTACGCAGGGATCAAACCTGGAGATGTGCTAAACAGCCATAATGGATCAATGGCTGATGAGCTACAATGGCCTGCTTTGTTCAGACAGCAGCCTTGAAGAAACAGGAATCCTAGATTAAACAAAGAACCTGCAGGGCTCACTGCAAACCTGTGATATATTGATATAAACCTTGGGTTGCAGGTCTAATTGCTACCAAGAGCAGAGTTTCTCAAATGGTCAGTTGCAACCCAAAAACCTTTAACATGTTTGTTTTGACAGCAGGAAACAAAACAATACTGAATCTAAATAATAAACTGTTTCTGACCATATAATACATAGTTATGAGAGCAAAATCACCTATCAACTTCTAAAAGATTAGCAAAAATACATCTAGTCAAACTCTAGAAAATCCATCTAATTGCATCGAAACCATTAAAGGTACAGAAAATTATGACCCAGACCCATATACATTTGGCTCGGCACTTGATTGCCAATGTTGAAATGAGTTTTGAAGCAAAACCAGTTGAGTCTTGTGAGTATTCAGCCTACAAAACTGTATGATTCACTCTAGTATTAGTATGATTCATACTAATTAATTAGTGACTGCAGAACATGTTATAGCTGCATGTGTTTTACCCGTCCTTTGGTGCGATTCTTGCGTTTGGGAACATCCTCCTCCATCTCATCCACGTCCAGCTCGTGAGGAAAATCTCCCACCAGCAGCTTCTGTGACCACAAGGAAAGACCAGCACGTATGAGTCAGCTGTACTGTATGAACAACGCTAGAATGTCAAACAAGCTGGTGAAGGAAAGATGAGTGGGAGAATAAAAGACCCTAAGAAAAACCATATGGAAAATATGCTTTACATTAGTTCACAGTAAACATTAGCATGGAATGGTATTAAAGGGGTCATCGGATGCCAATTTTCCACAAGTTAATATGATTCTTTAGGGTCTTAATGAAAAGTCTATAACATACTTTTCGTAGGTGAAATCCAGCCATTTCAAAAAGATTTCAGAAAGATTAAGTTAGTCATGCAAATTCGCTGCATTGACCATCAGAAAGCTGCTTGGTTTGTGACTTCAGTGTGAGTTGTGCTTCATGAATTGCAACAGTATTTGTGATGTATGAACTTCGTTATTGGATTTCAATTGAAGTATATTGGGGCCTTAGCAGTTTTTGTTCGAAATGATGTCACACAAGTTCATTCTTTGAGTTCACTTGTATCGGAGTGTTAGCTGTTTTTGTTCTCCAGTGTGTTCATGTTTGTACTTGAGTCTGCACCGAAGAAGATTTCCATAACAAATAAAGAGAAACCACAAACCACACCAACCTATTATGTAAGCGATAACATAATAGGTGGGCGTGGTTTGTGGCTTCGCTTTATTTGTACTGACCAACGGTGGTTCGAAGGTGTTTACTAGCCAGAGCAAACTTTCCTGGAAAACGGTTTCAAAATCCTGAAAACAAACATCATTTTTGCTTGTTTTTATTTTTGTTCGAAATACAACCCGAATTCCGGAAATGTTGGGACATTTTTAAATTTGAATAACACGAATGTTCTCCATTTAAACATTTGTTATGTTCTCTTTTTTTTTTATTGTGAACAAAATATTGGCTCATGTGATTTGAAATTCTTATAGTTTTCATTTTATTAAAATTTTAAAAAACATCCCAACATTTCCGGAATTCGGGTTGTAACATCAAACTATTCGATTTTTTGATTATGTATATATGTATGGGTCTTGTTTTTATTCGAAATGACATCACACCAGTTCATTCTTTGATTTGGCTTGAAGTATATCAGAGCTTTTAGCTGTTAGAAATTACTTCACACCAGTTAGTTCTTCAATTTCGTTGGAAGTATATTGTGGCTTTGGCATTTTTTTCCCCAAGTGACATCCCAGCAATTCGTTCTTCGATTTTGCTTGAAGTATATCGGAGCCTTAGCTATTTTTGTTCACATATTTTCACATATTTTGTGAAATGATGTCATACTGTTTCTTTCTTTATAGGGATAGTTCACCCAAAAATAAAATTCTGTCATTAATTACTCATCCTCATGTTGTTCCAAAAGCGTAAGACCTTCTTTCATTTTCGGAACACAAATTAAGATATTTTTGATGAAATCTGAGAGCTTTCTGAGCTTGTATAGACAGCAAGGATATTACCATGATCAAGGCACACAAACGTAGTAAGGACATCGGTAAAAGTCCATGTGACATCAGGGGTTCAACCGTAATTTTACGAAGCTACGAGAATACTTTTTGCGCACAAAGAAAGCAATAATAACAATTTATTCAGCAATTCTTCTTCCCGAGCTACTGTCTTCTAACCCTTTAATTTCAATTGAAGTGTATCAGGGCATTAGCTGTTTTTGTCCAAAATGACATCACACCAGCTCGTTCTTCGATTTCACTTAATGTACTCAGGGCTTTAGCTGTTGGCTGTTTTTGTTTGAAATGGTGTGACACCAGCTAGTTCTTCGATTTCGTTGGAAGTATGTTGTGGCCTTGCTGGGGTTTTTTTTTTGTTTGTTTTGGGGGGGGGTTTTCGCCAAATGACATTACACCAGCTCGTTCTTCTTCAGAACTTCAGAAGAACTTCAAGTTTATTGAGGCCTTAGCTGTTTTGTTGAAATGACGTCATACCAGTTTGTTCTTTTTTGCGTGAAGTATATCAGGACGTTAACTGTTTTTGTCTACCTGGTCTCATGGCATAAACTTACCTGGGGGCACTTTTTAGCGAGACGCAAAATACATACCAATAAGTACATATCACTGCAGTTTCCAAAAGAATTGAACACTAGAGGCAGTAAAATTCTGACGCCTTTTAGTCCTTTTCACAAAAATTTACAGTGTTTCGATTAATAAAGTGTAATTTTCGCATAATTACTTGTAGAATATCATGTTATGACTAACAATATTAACAAAACAATATTAATATGCTGGGAGATTTGAAAACTGATGCTTTTGAATGTTAACATCACACATATCCAGCTTTATATCTATGGGTTTTCATAGACGGTAGGTTTGTTCGGTAGCTCACGCAGTACAGAGATGTACTTGAGAGGTGAGGAGCTCTGGTTCAAATCCTGTGTAACTACGGTTTGACAAAACAGTACAAATCTACATATAAGGAAGTTCAAATAGCACGGTTGCATCAACAAATGTGTTTTTATATCAGTTTTGCATTTGTTTACACTATCGGGTAGGTTTAGGGTTGGGTTTGGGTTTGGTGTAGGGCATATTTCCAACACGATAGAGAATTAACTTTTAGCGATGGTCCCCGGATATTTGAATTCTGAACCGCCACAATACGTACCTGAAGCAACGTAATAAAAACACAGCAATATGTAACTATATCAACGTAATAAAAACGTGCCAGGGTTTATGTATTGAACCCGTGTTTTAGCGCCACTCAGTGGACATTTCTCTTTGAAACTGTAAAAACGGTCTTGCAGAAAAGTACCCAGAGGTAAGTATTTTTATGAGACCAGGTTGGTTTTTGTTCATGATGTCACATCAGTTTGCTCTTTGATTTCACCTGAAGTTTATTAGAGTTAACTGTGATAATTGCCTAGCAAGTGCACAGCTGTAAGCGCACTCATAATATGTGGCTGTGAGAAGTGAACAGCGGTAGCAGGGAGGCGCACAGCTTTTTAACTCCGGCAGGGGCCTGAGGCGAAGCAAGCAGCAGGATCACAGGTCTGCTCCCAGGAGATGAAGCGCTCTAAAGAGTGACTCTTAATTGAAGTGTTAATTGGTTAACTGTCCACCCCTGGGATAGATGTCATGTTGTGTGCAAAACAGTGAGGGTGGTGACACTAGTGACAGCTCCATCGACTGACAGGCGGGTTCATTAGGATCTATAAGCATTCACACGTCAACGCGGTCAAATGTAAGTACTTGTAAACCCCGAGACGTTGAAAATGTGCAACCGCACTCCGCAAAATCAATACAACAACTTTGTCAAACGTACTGACATAGACACACACAATAAAAAAAAATACACTCACAAACATACACACTTTGTGGTTAACAAGGAAGTCTGCCAGTGGGGGCGTGTCAGCCCTACAGGGATTTGTGTTACTGCCAAAAACAGACACAAGTACTACAGAGAAATCAGAAGGGGAGAGAGAGGAAGGGAGAGGAAGACGGCAATAGAAAGCAGAAAGAAATGTTGAATGGAGTGGTGGGAAGAGTGTTTTTGGGTACCAAAAACAACACATTGTGACAGTGTCTTAGTGTCTACTTTAGTGTGTACTTCAGGGCAGAGTGTGTAAAACCACTCTTTATTTAGTTAACTACTGAGTGTGTTGTGTCTTCAAAACCATTCTAGAGGGAGCAAACCACAGTTGAGGAATCTGTCTTACCTGGCATTCACTCATGGGTTCCTCCTCCTTTGTTTCAACCTTCTTATCCAGCAGTTCTCCACTGAGGAGTGACTCCAGAACGGGACCCTCAGGAACACCCCCTTCCTTCTTTAGTGCTGCTTCATAGTCTGGACACACACCGCAAACAATTGTCACACCAAGGCATTTCTAGGCAACCCATTAAAGACTAGGCCAGACAGTGTTTCGGTCATTTGTTTAAAGTCTTAAAGTAAAGAAAACGTACAAAGATTGCATGTAAACCCATAAACAGTCTCACACAAAACCTGTAATTTGATGAGAAATTACACACTTGTAGAAGCCATAGCAAAGCAATGAATCCAATAAAAAGCACTCTTGAAAAAAACAATGTATCTTATGTATTTCTGTTCAAACTGTATATTTACAAGATTACCCAGTTGAAAAAAAAAAAAACAGCACATGCTGGTTAGGTATGTTTTAAAGCATGGCAGTTGGTTATGAGCTGGTCCT
Organism: Tor tambroides; assembly: GCA_021397915.2. Taxonomy (NCBI): domain Eukaryota; kingdom Metazoa; phylum Chordata; class Actinopteri; order Cypriniformes; family Cyprinidae; genus Tor; species Tor tambroides. The sequence goes on along the minus strand of JAFVLL020044071.1, from coordinate 8,138 downwards.
AAGCTGGTCATAAGCAACTAGCTCCTGCTCAGGACCAGCTTATAATCAGATCAGGACCAGCTTAAACCAGCTCATGACCAACTAAGGACCAGCAAGCTGCAATGCTTCAAAACATACCTAACCATGCTGTTTTTTTCAACAGGGTATACAAAACCAAGTGTCCCAAAACAGGGTGTATTATATTAATCAAAAGTGGCTGTAAATACATTTATAATTTTACAAAAATGGTTTCCACAAAAATATTACACAGCACAACCAAAAAGCCATTTGACTGAATTCTAGTGAATGCACAATAATTGCAATTATCGGCCAAACCACTATAGAATTGGTGTCGCTATAGAGTTAGAACCGGTAAATGCGGTTTACAGGTTTCATAGAAAGAGAAAGATGTGCACGAAACGAGGTGCTGTAGAAATCGAATACTTTAATGGTTGCAGAAAAAATAGCTAAACAAGAAAGCCAACACATACGCAATGACATAAAATGTCATCATGTATTAAAGAAGAGTGGCTTGATTAAGTGGTGGAAATAGCGGATGATGGGCACAAAACGCTAACAAAACTCCCAAGACATTTACAGTTACACACAGGTGTAGTATGTGTGCAAACTCAACTACATAGGGATGTTTAGATATGTTTAGATAAGATCAGTTTAAATGTTTCAGTTTATTTTTAAATTATATTATATTATATTATAAACCTAATAATCTCATAAAGGGAATTCATGAGAAGTATCTGCTTATTTTTTTATATTATATTATATTATATTATTATAAAGAATTGAACTGTTCTGCATAAGATTTTTATAAAAATTATTTAAATAGAATTTCTTAGTAACAGAGCACTGTAAAAATGTTTTCTCTGGTAACCTAAAATGTGCATCATTAAGGGTCAAATCAAATTACGCACTTTTTTGTGTGTGCACTGTACAGGTCTGGTAAAGGTCTGGTTTTTGCTCAGGTGGCCAAAATGTTCGCCCAATAGAGAAAAGTTTTGCTCAGCAAGAAAAAAACTTAGAGAGAACATTGTGCACAGCTGAGCAGCAAGTCAGCATATTAGAATAATTTCTGAAGGATCACGTGACACTTAAGACTGGAGTAACGACCTCTGTAAATTTAGCTTTGACATAACATTAATATATTACATTTTAAAAAATATATTAAAATAGAAAACAGATATTTTAAATTGTGATAATATTTCACAAAATACCTCTTTTACTGTATTTTTAATAAAAAAAAAAAAATACAGGCTCGGTGAGCATAAGAGACTTATTTCAAAAACAAAACAAAACAAACAAACAAAAAAAAAAACACTTTCTGATCCCAAACTTATTTTTGGTTCATTTGTGGATTTTTTTTTTGTCTGTTTAAAAATACAGATCATATAAATACCAAAAGTTTCAGGTACTACAATTTATTTTTTAATAATTATTCATTTTATTAGGATCCCCCCAAAAACAACAAATATGGATCAAAGATTTATGTTTATGTTTGTCTTTCTCAATACCAACTCTCTCTCACCGATTTTAAACTCGATGGGTCCAAGACGTGGATCTTCTAAGATGTTTAACCGTCTCTTCTTTCTCCAGCAGCGTGCAGGATAGGTATAGAGCTGCCCTGGAGCCACACCTGGGTTAAAAAAATACACAGAGCCATGGTTTAAACATCCAAAACCTTGACCTAACAACAAAATCACCAATGTAGTGTGATACACCGTACACATAGACACACACCTGGCCCACGATGGGTCTTCTCCATCCATATGTAGCAGTTACTCTGTGCTACGCCTGTTTGGGAGTCAAGAAAAGGCAGGCGCATGGAGCGTTCAGCACAAAGTCGAGCATTATAACTGCGGCAGTGCTCGATGGCGTCGCGGTAAAACTCCTCACCAAGGCTGGAAACAATTAAAAAGGGGGTATGTCTTACAAGTATGTTTGATTTCAGTGCTCAAAAAACAATATTTATTATTTAAAGACCCCATGAAATCAAAATTTGTGTTTAATCCATGTGTTTGAAGCCATCTACAGTGCCATGAAAAGGTTTTTGCCCCCTTCCTGTTTTTTTTTTTGCATAAAAGATTCAGATCATCAAACAAATTTTAATATTACACAAAGATAATGCAAGCAAACACAAAATGCAGTTTTAAATGATGATTTCCTTTATTAAGGGAAAAAAGCTGCCCAAACCTACCTGGCCCTACAAAAAAAATGAATTGCCCCCTCCTGTTAAATCATGAAAGAACTGTAATTAACCACATTATTTTAGAAAGCTGAGTTCAATTTCACTAGCCAAACCCAAGCCTGATTACTGCCAGACCTGTTGAATCAAGAAATGACTTGCCTGACAAAGTGAAGCATGCTTAAAGAGCAACACAGCATGCCGCGTTCTGAAGAAATTCAAGAAGTGATTAGAAACAAAATAGTTGACATGTATCAGTCTGGAAAGGGTTATAAAGCTATTTCTAAGGCTTTGGGACTCCAGCGAACCACGGTCAGAGCCATTATCCACAAATGGAGAAAACTTAGAACAGTGGTGAACCTTCCCAGGAGTGGCCGGCCTACCAAAATTACTCCAAGAGCGCAATGACGACTCATCCAGGAGGTCATAAAAGAACCCAGAACAACATCTAAAGAACTGCAGGCCTCACTTGCCTCAATTAAGGTCAGTGTTCATGATTCAACAATAAGAAAGAGACTGGGCAAAAATGGCATCCATGGGAGAGTTCCAAGGCAAAAGCCACTGACTGCTGACCAAAAAGAACACAAAGGCTCGTCTAACATTTGCCAAAAATATCTTGATTATCTCTTTTGGGCAAATATTCTGTGGGCTGATGAGATAAAAGTTGAACTTTTTGGAAGGTGAGTGTCCCGTTACATCTAGCATAAAACCAACACAGCATTTCATAAAAAGAACATCATACCAACAGTCAAACATGGTGGTGCTACTGTGATGGTCTGGGGCTGCTTTGCAGCTTCAGGACCTGGATGACTTGCCATAATTGATGGAACCATGAATTCTGGACACTCCTGAAGGAGAATGTCCAGCCATCAGTTTGTGACCTCAAGCTCAAGCGCACTTTGGTTATGCAGCAGGACAATGATCCCAAAAACACCAGCAAGTCCACCTCTGAATGGCTCGAAAACAAAAATTAAGTTTTTGGAGTGGTCAAGTCAAAGTCCGGACATAAATCCGATTGAGATGCTGTGGCATGACCTTAAACAGTCCTTTCATGCTTGAAAACCCTCCAATGTGGCTGAATTCTGCAAAGAAGAGTGGGCCAAAATTCCTCCACACTGATGTGAAAGACTCATTGCCAGTTATCGCACACGCTTGATTGCAGTTGTTGCTGCAAAGGGTGGCGCAACCAGTTATTAGATTTAGGGGCAATTACTTTTTCACATGGGGCCAGTCAGATTTGGACAGCTTTTTTCCTTTAATAAATGAAGTGATTATTTCAAAACTGCATTTTATATTTACTTGGGTTATCTTTGTGTAATATTAAAATTTGTTTGATCTGAACCATTCAAGTGTGACACATGCAAAGAATAAAAAAAAAAAACAGGATGGGGCAAGAACTTTTTTTTCACACCAATGTATATGCTAGTGAACACCCAAACGTTGACAGAATTCATATTTTAGCACCTATACATTCAAAATTTACCATTTTTACCTCTTCTGGGAAATTAGAGCAAAAAAATATTGATGAGTCATGTTGTGCTAAACAAATTTCTTTCCAAGTAACTTCAAGGGGTGTTTAAATTTTCATCCATCTATGCAGAGAACTCTTTGTACTGTCATGCAGGAGGTAAATAAAATTCTTGGCTGGCATCTAATTGGGAAATATAAATCTCATTTCCAGCTCTGTTAAAGACATACTGCATGTGAATTGGAATATACTGTACAGAATCTCAGTTAAGGGTAAAGAGCTCAGGTGTTAGGAACTGCTGTTTAAAAACGCTGCAGCATGAGAACGGTGGTGTGCATTAATGGTTCATGTGGCAAAAAAGAGCGCACTCAACAGTTCTGTCCTCAAGAGTATGTTTGCATGCTTGAAACTGGTCAGGACAAAAGTACCGAACAGTGATTTTATTGCTGAGGCTGCACTCGGCAAACTGCTGTATTTGTAAAACAATTTTAACATCAGGAAAACACTCATGAATAAGTCAGTAGCAACTGTTATATATTGCTTTACAGATTAGTAAATTTGCATTCAAATTTGAATATACGAAAACATATGACTCAAAGTTTAATGAGATTTTTTTTCAACTTTTGCAGGGGTGGATAGGAGGCTGCCTTGAGAAAAAGAAGTGCACTTGACTGAATCATATACTAAAAGTACTAGTGTACTTCAAATCTTAAAAGTTATTTAAAAAGAAAACGGTTATTGCGTATAATAATGAAACAAATAGTCACTTAATTGTACTTAAAGACAGTACAGTTTTTAAAAAAGTGTTTTGTACATTAAAGCAAAACCTTTCATATGAAATTATTAAAGTACATTTTAAGTCATTATGTTTAAATATTTTAAGTTTACCATAAATGGTTGTCAGTACATTCAGGCAGTACATTTTAACCAGAATTCAAGGACGATAAAAGTAATTATTAAATTATATATAAAGATGTAAGTGGGTCAAAAAGTTAAACTAATTGCATTTAATATAAATTTAAACTATAATACATTTCATTTCATTGAAATTAACATCCAATTAAGTGTCTGAAAACATTTTATTCAGCTCACATGTTTCCATAATTTGTCAAGAATCCGGTTCGTGATCTTCCGCCCACTCACCATCAGAGGTCGCTATTCCATCATATTGACTCTCACACCACACAGACAGTTACATATCACCCACGGACTGCATTTCCCATCATTCATTGCACTAAGTACACACAGCTGTCCCAATCACACGTGCACACCTGAGAACTATCTCACAATCACACACTCTTTATAAGCCTTGGACTTTCTCTCCCTCACTGCCGAGTATTGTTCTGTGTTTTTCACTCTCCAAGTGTTAGCTGCATTATCGAGCCATTCTGTGTTTCCCTGTCTTAGTCTAGTTTAATCTTGTGTTCACTTGTTGCCTTATTCTCGCCTGTGTTTCTCGGATTAACCCTTTGCCTTGCCGTTCAGATTCTGTTTGCTCCTGCCTGGACTATCACTCATGTTATCGGATTTAACTCTCTTGTCAAGCCATCCGGATATTGTTCACTGATCATAGACCCACGCTTGTCCTTTGATTACTCTTCATCTTGCCTGTGTTTTACCTGTTTGCTGGTGTTTCGACCCTGCCTGTGTTTGGTGACCACGTCTGTTTTTTTTTTTGTTTTTTTTCATAATAAAGCTTGCACATGGATCCGCACGTCTCACGTCTTGTTCGTCCCGTTACATAATTACTCTTTTAAAAAGTATGCAAAAGTGTATTCTTCACAAGCTCTCCTTCACTGCAAACACAGTTATGTAGGAAACACTGCAATTACAGAGTTTAGCAATCATTATTTAACAGTACAAAATGCCAAGTGACCAATCAAAAGCAAGTATTTCAGAGTGAGTCATGTAATAATGTTTGGCAATGTCATAAATCAAAGTGTTATTGAATTTAATCCTGATATTCTTTTGATTCTGCTCTAGTTTATTCAGTATTGAAGTTTTTCAGTATTTTCTCTCCCATTGTTAACACAAGGAAAAATCAAAAGTGCAGAAATAATTGGGAGATGCTTAAAAAGTCTTGACAATACTCTCCTTAACCCTGCTCTCCTGCGGTTGCCTTTTCTTCTGTCCTTCTTTGTGCAAACCGGCTGAATAAACTCCCTGCTACGTTATAAGCTATTGTAAAAATTAGCCCCATGGAAGTACTGGTGAGTTCTGGAACACAGTCCCCGGTTTCTGATGCGTCATCGTTTGTTTCATTGTAATCAAAAGCACCAGTCTGCAAACCGGAGTAAGAAATGAAGGAAAATTGCATCATGCAACAATGACCGCATCCCTGAAACAAGCCTGATAACAAATTGACAGAGGCTTGAGGTGATGTTTATGATGTAAGTGTAAAACCATTGTGATTGGTGAACTCATCCATTTCTCCTTGTGGGGGAATGATGAAGAGCCCTGTGGCGCAAGACTAACAACGCAGTCAGGCTGAAATAAATAACCCTCATTTCTCCAAACAAAATGGCGGCCAGAGCAAAACAACACATTTTCTACCTAATTTAGTCAATGTTTGATTTTGGGGGCCACATCCTGGTCATTCGGCACGGGCTGGAATCAATCCTCAACATGTGGGTTCAAAAATCACTGTGTGCAGGGGCAGTAAATTACAGTGCATCGAATGTCATGTGCTCAGGTCCACCAGAGGGGAAATATTAAGTCCTGTGGTGAAGTGCTGTGGGCTCCATTTAAACACCTCTACACTCAGCAGATACTCAGCTGCGCTCAATCTCACACAATGGACCAGGCAATATCTAAAGGTCAGCGAGCGAGTGAAAAACAAAGTTTGGCGTCTCTGTGATTATGTGAGAAATTGTTCTTCAGAGAAAGTCCTTGTCAAATGAGCTTTCAAGACTTCTGTTTTCGAGCAATTTCCGAAAGGCTTTTTGATTGGAGTTTGAATGTTTTAAACAGAATACTCCATAATGGGCCTCTCCAACAGGCAAAAAGAGTTGGGGGCAAAACAGCATTTCCCTCAACGACTTCCTGAATTGGTGAGATAAGGTGGCAAAGCTTGTATTCATATCCCACGAGCACAATGAAAAGGCGATAAATTAGATCTGAAAAATACAAAGCCTTACACATGACATGTGGAAGAAAAAAAGAAAAATTTGTTCCTGTGACTTATTGCTTTGCATTTAATTTGTTCAATTTATTTAAATGAACAGTTTGAAAATTCAAAATTCTGTCATCATTTACCCTTATGTGATTTCAAACCTATATGACTTATATTTGACTATATGACTAGATATTTTGAAGAATGTTGGTAAACAAATAGTTTTGGTTCCCATTGATTTCCATTATATTTTTTGACCATACAATGTAGGTCAATGGAAACCAAAACTGTTTGGTTACCAACACTTTTCTTTTTTATTATGAAGAAGAAACAAAGTCGTAGAGGTTGGATTTACATTAGGGTGAGTAAATGATGACAGAAATTTAATTTTGGGGTGGACTATTCCTCTAACTGGTTTTGTAGCCAAGTTGTAATTTAGTTAAATAGTGGCCACAATTAGTGATAATTTTGTCCATGATTTAACTAAAACAAGCAATTCTAAATTTGTGGCCACAATATCTTTAAATCTGTATCTTGAAAATATATTTGCGAATATGTGAATGTCAAATGCATGCCACATAGTCAACCCTGCCACAAGAGGCACTATAGCATGCATTATCAAAAATTATTAATTAATTTGTTACATATATATATATATATATAGTGCTTTTTGGGGAATTCAAAGCACTTTACAATCTCTTCAACCACCTCCAATGTGCAGCATCCACCTGGATGATACGACGGCAGCCATATTGTGCCAGAACACCCACCACACACCAGTCAATCAGTATATGGGGATGATTAAGAGGTCATGATTATGGACAGAGGCCAATGGGCGAATTTGGCCAGGACGGCGGGGTTACACCCCTACTCTTTTTTGAAGGACATCCTGGGATTTTTAATGACCACAGAGAGTACCTCAATTTTTTACATCTCATCCAATCTTTTTCTCCTTCAGATCAACTACTTTCATGGTGGAGCAACCGTTTGAAGAGAATCTTGTTGAGTAAGTAAGTTACAGTTACTTAAACTGTCAAAGAGTTCCTCAATAGGTTCCTCAAGTCATGATGCCTCAATATCCCTATACATTGAGCCTGCTGTATGGAAGCAAAATAATGACAATAGTTTTTGAAACATAAAGCATGCTGAATTCCACAAATCGAAAATAAGATGCATTGCAATTAACAGTGCTTGCATTTTAATGCCTTGTATTTCCAGGGCTTGTATTTCCATTTTTAGGTCCTGAAATTTAACATTAGTTGTTTATTTAAGCTGTGAATATTTCAGTTCAAAATATTTCACACACATTTTCATAATTAAAAATTCAATAATTAATATTCACCTTCCAGAATTCACTTCCAAAATATTAAATCTGTTTAAAA
>JAFVLL020044069.1:0-19781 GCA_021397915.2 Tor tambroides | reverse complement strand
TTTCTTTTATGCCAAAAATCATTAGTATATTAAGTAAAGATCATATTCCATGAAGATATTTTGTAAATTTCCTACAGTAAATATATCAAAACTTTGTTTTTTATTAGTAATATGCATTGCAATGAACTTCATTTGGACAACTTTAAAGGCGATTTTCTCAATATTTTGATTTTTTTGCACCCTCAGATTACAGATTTTCAAATAGTTGTATCTCGGCCAAATATTATCCTATCCTAACAAACCATGCATCAATGGAAAGCTTATTTATTCAGCTTTCAGATGATGTATACATCTCAATTTCGAAAAATTGACACTTAAGACTGGTTTTGTGGTCCATGGTCACATTTATAAAAGAACTATGAGCTCATCCTGAACAAAAAATTGACAGGATACTCGGTACTGCAGAAAGGCTGGTATCATTACATTTTCATATATATATATATATTTTTTTGTATCAATTTGGTACCAAAGTACCGGCATTTTGAATACTTTCCACCCATTCAAACTTGCAACATCTGTGTTTACATAACAGCAGTGAGCATATTTGGGTCATATAACTGTGCACAAACTTCAGTGGTTTATTGATGTATCATTAGTGCAGCTGCAGCTTGAAATGTGTGGAAGTCAGCAAGATTCTTTGAGAACCACTGCTGTAATCTATATGTTATTTTATATGCTCTGGCTTGGATTTGGAGAGCTCTGTGTAAAGTTTGACATAATATGTTGCTAATCTGAGCAGAATGAGGAACATAATGTAACCTATATAAGGAATACTTGCAACACTAATGTCTGATGTGATATTTATTGCCTGTCTTGAGATGCCATCTGTGAATAGTGTAAACATACACATTTATGTAGTCAGAGAGCAGGAAAAAAATTGTTCTTGCATAAATCTGTTCTCCAAGAGTCTCTTTGACCAGGCCTAAGATTATGAATAGAGATGAAAAGGAGTATTTGCACATAAATTGGAATGTTTTACGGCAACCTTTTCAAACTTTTAATGAATAGTCCAATGCAATAATTGAATGCAAGATTTTAGAAGAGCAAATTTCCATATTTGCTTCATTGCATCATACTGTAGCTGTCAAAAGATAAAGTGTCTGGAGAGGCTAAAACTATTGGTTATGTTCAAAGTGCAGAAAATTAGAGTTGTGCGTGGTATTTGCAAAGCACATAAGAAATTGTACCCTGGTAAGACACGGTCTGTCTCCCATGATGGAAATCCATAAAATCCATTTAAAAAATCACAAGTATCTCCATCATAGGGTGTAAGCGGTGTAATCTCACCCCGTCATGCTGGTTAGTTTCAACTCTGCTTTGACTCCCTGTTGACATGAGATGAGGAATGGTTCGCATGTGACTTTTTTTCCTTCAGTTTATCATGATATTAGTGTTCCCGTCTGCAAAAAAAAAAAAATTCTTCAGGAGCGTGCCAACATTTTCGCTCTTCATTTATTATGATGTATTATTTTCTTCAAAATTTAGTAGAAAAATTTAAATCAGCTCAAAGACCATATTTATTTAATAAAAATAATTAAGTGACCCTAAAATAAGTTTTACTTATTTCAGAGTAACACAAATTTTATGCATTATGCAATCCCTTGTGGGAAAAACCTTTTCAATTTATAAACTTGTGTGCAAGCTGAATGTAATGTTTTTGGAAACGTAACTGCATGTTCTTAGCAATTAAATTAAGATGTGCTATATTTTACATTTATATTAAATGCAGTTAATATAATTTTTTGACCCACTTAAATAGAATTTCTGGTAACACATTTTTCTAAGGTGGCCTTGTTACAAGTTACATATACTTACTTTTATAATAACAATGAATTATGCATAATTACATCATGCGAATAACCCTAAGACAAACCCTAATACTAACCTAATCATATAGTAAGTACATGTAGTTAATTTATATTACTCAGTACTTAAATGTATAATTACACTGTAACAAGGACACCTTAAAATAAAGTGTAACTGAATTTTTTTATGTGTAATTTCATATTTACTTCTGTTGCCTTTAAATATGGTTAAAGTATACTGCCGAATGTACTGACAAGCATTGAATCGTAAACTAAAGAGACCTGAATGTCACACTATCACATAAATTCAGTCGCTTAAGTGTCTGATAAATGTAAAGCACTTTGCTTTATCATCTTAGCCAGCACATCAAAAGAAGTATCATTTGGTAAGCATGACAAACAATTATTAAAGCAATGATTTAAAATGTACTTTGAAGTAAAACTGTTAATTTGACATTATTACAGAGTACCTAAGTGAAGACAGTCATGAAAGGATACTCTAAGTACATGTAAGTGGCCTTTTATTTCATTAATATTATATTATCCGCAAGTACAGTTGTTGAACATATACTTTTAAGATTTGAAGTACATTACAAGTGCACAATTAAGTGTATTGGCCTATTTAAAAATTGTCTTTCAGTGGTTTTGAGAATGGCACGCACGACTTAATAAAATCTTGCTGTGTGTTCTCTCAGGTGAGAGTGTAGAGACAATAAGAATCGGTTTGCAGAGAGTGCCGAATCACTATACAGGACGGGAAAGCCCTTATATTGATTGTTTGATCATAAATTATGCTAATTACTGACTGCAGGCATGTGCTCCCTCATTTAGAATAATCCAGATTCATAAATATTAGAAAGATTAACAACATTGTGTGTGGACACACTTGTGAATCTGACGGCATTTTGCAAGTTGATTGCTACAATGCATTTATATGAACGTTTATTAGCAGATACTTTTATTATCGTGATCATCTCACCATTAACAATCGATTAAAAGAACATTTCAGTACAATAGGAACAATGAGTGATGATTTGACTGTGATCACCATTAATCAAATGCAGTAACTGCAAAAAGAAATCTCTCATCAGAGACCCAGTGCTTTTCTCCTGCACAAAAAAATGTGATTCAAATCAGCAGGGCCTATTATTAAATTATTATGAAATGTCTTACCCTTAGGAATTCATAGACCGCTTCTGCTGAGAGTAGCACATCCAGCCTGCCACTTCCTGTAGTTTCAGTTCAATCTGATGGCTCAGACTCAGATCCATATTACAGAGACTGCCAACACAATATCGCAGTGAATTTATCAAATGTTTACATTAATAGAGCTGATAAAGTTATAACAATGACAGCAATTCATTAACTACGATGCATACAAAATTGTCTGTAATATTTCAATAGATTTCTTTGTTCTGCTCATTACTAAGATGTCTCAGTAGCTCAGCATTTAAACTTGTGCTTTTAAATGAAAGAAGTTCCCTATACAACTAAATGAATGACTATGTGTTTACCTGATGTTATTATTAAGGCCTTTTAAATTGCATGAATTCTTTTAAAGAGATAGTTCACCCAAAAAGAAAATTGTCATCATTTATTCATCCTGAAATTGTTCCAAACCTGTGAATTTCTTTTAGTTGTTAAACACAAAAGAAGATATTTTGAAGTAACCAAATAGTCAACCGTTAGCCATTGACTTCCATGGTATGGAAAAAAAATACCATGGAAGTCAATGGCTACTGTCAACTGTTTGGTTACCAACATACTTCAAAATATCTTCTCTGTTCAGCAGAAGAAAGAAATTCATACAAGTTTGGAACAACTTAATGGTGAGTAAATGATGACAGAATTTTCATGTTTGGGTGAACTTTCTATGTTATATTTGTTTTATATAAGAAAGTTCAAAGTTTGAAAATGTTCAACACTAATCTGATTGCTAAGCATAGAGTCAACAAAAAATAAAATTGGATTTCTTAATATATATTCTTGGTCTTATTGTAAATGATGAAAAAATGATTTTCTATGTAATCTTTGATCAAAATGTAATAACTTTCTCCATTTTTCTCTTTCACATAAATTCCTCTTATATTTGATCTGTTCTTCCCCAACCTCTGAGCTCAATTCTGCATGCAGTACCTATTTTCACAGTCAAGTTCCAAAAACACCAATTATTCAAAAATTAATGAAATAATAAATATAAATATTGTATTAAATATTCATTAAATTTAAATTAAGTTTAAATTATTTACAAATTTGATATGGTTAAATTATCAACATTTTCCAAAAAAATCACAAAAAAGACCCTCCCACAAAAAAGACACTAATTCTCATTATCATCATTTAGATCTAAATCTCTAGTTTAATGGATATTATTTAGATTCAGGTCATTAATTCTATGGCAGTGTAATAAACAAAACTGCTCTTATGCTTCAGTGAATCTAAAGGCGCGGAACTGTGAATAGCTGATCACATCAATAACAGCCAAAGATGCTTTATGATGTAGTTTATTTAATGCTTCCTGTAGCTTATGCAGCATGTTCATTTCACTCATTGATTTCTGTCTCACTTGTCTCCCATAAACTTAGATCTGAGGGCAGACGGGTTGCCTTTATATCATTATACATTGATTGTGTTAATGCGTGAGTTGGTCACACCAGCCCTGTAAAAGATCATTAGTGGCCTTTGCTGCAACAAGCATCATTATTACTATTGCTCATTCTTAAGGTTAGTGGTTAGAGTAAACTCCTAATGCTAAGATATGTATTATGATGTATCGGCTGTGCTGTGGACATGAATGATATCTTGAATCAGACTTAATGTGCCCTTGAGACAAATCTTCCTTACTACTGGTTTCCAGATGTATCAGTGTCTCTATAGCAAGAGTTTATTACTTTAATACTTACTGAACATTTGCCATTGAGATTTGTTTGACGTCACCACATTCGGTTTGTTTGGGGTGAAAGCCTTTGTCTGAACTGTGAGTTCACAATTGATTTGAATGCAGCGTCCTAACTTTTTTCTTGACATACGGTTGGTATCTTTGCAAGTTCATGCTAATTATTTCTAAGCTGATTTTCTCAACAAAAAAAAAGCCTTAAATGCAGCTCACATTCTTTGTATCTCCTACAATGCATCTGCAGCAGAGAAACACAAGTGCTGTTCTGTGAAGTTTTGGTGGCAAATCCAAAGGGACACTTCAATAACAACTGGCATCGTCTTGTCCTGAGTCGTTATCTAGTGACAGTGGTAAACAGCTGCCACTAGCATCCGTGCTGATATTCACGTTGATGATGCAAAGTCTACCATATAGATCCAAGTGTGTCAGCTTTAAAGCTCTGATTTATAGAAATATATGCTTTTAAAAAAGAGGAACAGTTAGTATGAGTTAAAGTTGTATTGAAATATTAAGTCTTACTACAGTCTCACTTGTCTCACTAAATTGGCTTCTAGTATTATATAATTTATTTTAAAATGCTTTTATTAGTATATAAATCTTTGAATTGTTTTGCATGGCCCTATCTTTTGGATCTCATGACTGAATATCAATCTGGATGAACCCTGAGCTCCACTAGTCAAAAGCTATTAAAAATTTCAAGGTCTAGAATAAATCAAAGAGGGGACTGTACATTTGCTGTAGCAGCGCCTAAACTTGGAATAGCTTGCCGCCACTACTGTATATGAATTTAAATCACAGCCTAAAACATACTTGTTTTCTATGGCTTTTAACCACTGACTTTCTGTGTCTTATGTCTTACAGTGGTGTGATTTGTGTTATTTTACTAATTATTTAAAACACATTGGTCAATGTGTTGTTTTAATTGCACTACACAAATAGTGACAATGGCAATGTGTGTCAACATACTGGATTCATTAGATCTTAAAGTGACAGCAGTCTAATTAATAAACTGTACCTTCTGCTGTATAATTTGCATATAAAACAAAATCAGTCACTGGTCTTGACTGAATCACTTTGGTAGCTTTAACAAGAAGCAGTCTATATTTATTTTATACAGTGAAGACTAAGTGTTTAATTTTTGTATTTGATTGTTTATTTTCAGCAGTATTTCTCTCTTGAATGCTACTGTTAAATAGATCTACTGTACCTGAAAAACCCACATGTTGTGTTCCAGTCATTTTGAGAAATTCTTTTTCCTGAAAATGCTAGTTAATGTTATCACTTTGGACCAAAACATGCTGATTTTCAACCAAGGCTCATGAAAATACACGATATTGCCAAAAGTATTGGGTCACCCCCTTCTAATGAACAGGTTTGACTACTTTAGTCATTTCTATGAGTACAAATCTTAATGTTAAAGCATATAATGATATTCTAGGAAATTGTGTGCTTCTAATATTATAGCAACAGTTTGGACAGGACCCTTTTCTGTTCTAACATGACAATGCCTCTGTGTATAAGGCAAGGTTCAAAAAGAAAATTATTGATTCAGAACTTGACTGGTCTGCATAAAACCAAGTCCTAATCCCAGTTGAACACCTCTGGTGTGACTGTAAATGCAGACCTTGAGCCAAAAACTCATCACCAAACACCAATGACTTGTACACAGCAAAATCCCCAGAGTTAAATCAACTCTGCTCAGAGTACATATTGTCCCAATCTACAGAGTGTTAAAGTAACACTGAAGTAGAGTTACCACTGTTGAGGATTATGAGATAAGTTTTCATGTCTAAAAGCCAGAGCAGTGGTTGTTCATCTTCAACATTGTTAACAGCCGGTTTTCTTTTCTAATGTTCACTCATCACTTAATTAATCACTTAATTATCCCATTAACTTTAACTCTGCTTCAGTGTTACTTTAACACTCTGTAGATTGGGACAATATGTACTCTGAGCAGAGTTAATTTAACTCTGGGGATTTTGCTGTGTACATACACTATATAGACAAAAATATTGAGACACCCCCTTCTTTAGAACAGAAAAATGCACTTCCAAATCTGTGGCAACAACAGCATGGGAACATCATTCATGTATTTAAAAATTGTATTTCCATCTCTTTTGCAACAGTTTTGGAAGTGTCTAAAATGACTGTACCCATATGTACAAGTCATTGGAGTTTGTTGATGAGTTTTTGGCTCAAGCTCTGCATTTACAGTCACACCAGAGGTGTTAAACTGGGATTAGGACTTGGTTTTATGCAGACAAGTCAAGTTCTTCCACACTGACTGAATCAATAATTTCCTTTTTGAACCTTGCCTTATACACAGAGGCATTGTCAGAATAGAATAGAATAGAATAGAATAGAAAAGAAAAGGGTCCTGTCCAAACTGTTGCTATAAAATTAGAAGCACACAATTCCCTAGAATATCATTATATGCTTAAACATTAAGATTTGTACTCATGGAAATTACTAAAGTAGTCAAACCTGTTCATTAGAAGGGGGCAACCCAATACTTTTGGCAATA
This sequence comes from Tor tambroides, assembly GCA_021397915.2. NCBI lineage: Eukaryota > Metazoa > Chordata > Actinopteri > Cypriniformes > Cyprinidae > Tor > Tor tambroides. The sequence goes on along the minus strand of JAFVLL020044069.1, from coordinate 12,556 downwards.
TAGTGTATGTGCCAGAAATATATACATTTCTGCAACACCGTAATTACGTACCTTACTGCACGTTTCACGGCAGTTTCAAAGGAAAATGTCAAGAGAGTGGCGCTAAAACCCACGTTCAAAACATGACTGTGGTATGTTTTTATTATGTTGGAACAGACACGTACTGCTGTGTTTTTATTACGCTGCTTGAGGTACATATTGCGGCTGATCAGAATTCAAATATGCAGGCAGTGTCGCTAAGGGTTAATGCTCTATGCTGTTGGAAATATCCCCTACACCAAACCCAAACTTAAAGCTACCTGATAGTGTTAACAAATGCAAAAAGTGATATAAAAACACATTTGTTTATGCAGCCATGCTATTTTAACTTCCTTATGCGGATTTGAGCTCTTTTTGAACTGTAGTTTCACAGGGTTCGTACGAGAGCTCTTCATCACTCAAGCGTAACGCTGTATCGCGTGAGCTACCAAGCAAACCTACTGAATTATAAAACTCACGCATATGAAGCTGTATATGTGATGACAACTTTCAAAAGTATCAGTTTTCAAATCATGCAGGATGTTAAATATGTTTTGAAGTCATAACATAATATTCTGCAAGTAATTGTATGAAAATTAGCCTTTATTAACGAAAACTCTGTACCTATAAATCATACTTTGTGTGAAAAGGAATAAAAGTTGTTGGACTTTTATTGCCTCCGGTGTTCATTTCAACAGGAAACTGCAGTGATTTGTACATATAGGTACGTAATTACTGTGTTGCAGAAATGTATGTAGAGGCATGTATTTCCAATGAACCTAGGTTGCTGATTTTGCTCATACATGGTATAACAAATTCCCATTTTTTATTTATTTATTTATTCTTTTTATTTTATGTTTTTATTTTTATTTTATTATTTTCTTTTTTTATTTCTTTTCTCCCCCCACCCCCCACCTTTTTTTACACTTGTAGTGTTTGCAGCCAAAAATGGCCAATGACCTGACCTGCAGTCTATAAAGTCTCTCATCATGCATTCCTTATTATTTCATTTACTCAGCGCTGGCGACATTCATGATGCTGAGGGGATTCTGAATTTGGACACAGCTGAAATGTTAATTGAATTTGCTCGTGTGCGCTTACGGAAAATCCATGCTCATTCTGTTTTTGTAAATTGATGCAAGTTGGAGCAAACACAGCCATCTGCTGTGGAATGAAAACATGGGTGGAGGTAGAGTTGGCTGCTGACATCCCCCCCCCCCCCCTAAACTCTCATTATGCTAAAATTGTTGAGTGGGTGTATGTTTTGCATACTATATTTCCAAATGGAAGACATCACTTTTTTAACATGCTCCTTTTCAGGTATTGTACCACATGCTGTTTGCCTGATATTACATATGTGCAACCTAGATGCTGTGATATACACTCTAGTTCTATGTATGTGACTTCTGTTTGCTATATTTCAGCTTTTCAATGCCTGATTTAAGTGTTGGGTGTGTGCTAAAGGCAATAGGCACTTCCTTCAACATAGAGCCTCTTTAATGGAGACACTGAATTACAAAATTGATCAAAATTGTCTAATTTTGATCTGATACAGCAGGCAAGCATCACAGTGTGATCAAAATATGTTTTCCCCCTCACAACAGGTCTCTTCATATAAGAGCTCTATGTGCACTTGTATTCCAAAGTCAAGAGGGGCATTTTATCTTTGTCAAGTTTGGAGGCAGTAAACCTAAGTAAACCCATGGTAGTACACAGTGGGCTATCTATCTATCTATCTGTCTATCTATCTATCTATCTATCTATCTATCTATCCTGAATGCTAAATTTTACACAGCTCCATACTCTGTATATGTTATTTAGTGAACACATTGTTGCATTGTATGCATTAATGTATCTTGTATTGATGGCTGCTTGATGCAGTACAAGTATTTAACTTAATTTCTAATTGAGCACCAAACTTTGTGTGCGAGGTCAACTCAAGGCACTAGAAAAATCTATTCTAATACGTCTGAGAGGATGTCTCAATTAACTTGAGGTCATTATTTAACACTCTACATTGATTCGCAGTGACTTGAGGAAGAGGGCAACATTGTTGTTTGTTTATCCTTAAATACCGAACATAATGACCTTCTCTGAGAAACGTGCCTGAGGGCAGTAACTGATACCAAACAATGATAACATGGGTTAATTCAGACAAGCCTGAAGAGCATAAAATATCACTTATTAAATTACTGCACCATGCTGATATGGACGTGGTGAAGCATACAGTAAGTAGGGAAGTTTTATCAGCTTTAATGGTGCAGTCATGGGCTAATGGATAGAGAGTTGGACTTGTAACCCGAAGGTTGTGGGTTTGAGTCTCAGGTCTGGCAGGGACTGTAGGTGGGGGGAGTGAATAACCAGCACTCTCTCCACCCTCAATACCACGACTGAGGTGAGACCCTTGAGCAAGGCACCGAATCCCCAACTGCTCCCTGGGCGCTGCAGCATTGGCTGCCCACTGCTCCAGGTATATGTTCACTACTGTGTGCATGGACTTGGATGGGTTAAATGCAGAGCACAAATTCTGAGTATGGGTCACCATACTTTGCCACACACCACTTCCCTTTCCTTTAATTTTTATGGATTCAATTTAAATGGTTTAATTTTTTTTTTAATCAAAAGCAATGTGTAATCCTTTGAATTCAATAAACTTTACCAATCGATTCAATTCAACTTAAACTGTAACATTTTAATAATTTCTTACTTTTAATAATTACTTTTTTTTTTATTACAATAATAGAACCCTAAGAAATGTTTTATTTTCTCAGAAGTTCTCAGTTCTCTGTTGTCAGTTTGAATTAAATTTATGCTTCAATACAAATTTATTATCAAAAATGATGGTAATCAAATGAATCGATAAAATATTAACAATTTAATGTCCTCGTCCATACTGGCGTTTCCATTGCATTTAAAAAAAAAAAAAAAAAAAAAAAGATATTCGTCCATACTACATGGCCGAAAGTGTGTATTATGTGTTATATGATTTATAGATTTATATTCCGCTTTCACTCAAAACTCACTTTAAACCAACACTGAGTGTTTGTAATAATTTTCGATTGCTGTCCAAAGTGTGTTTTGGCCATGTAATGCTACCAAAATATGTTATTTCCTCTTGAGTCAGAACAGCAATTGTGGAAGAGAGAACACAGACAGACAGAGCTGGAGGCTGCTAATGCTCATCAGTAAATCAGTGGAAAATGAGTAGAAATGATAATTCTGTCTGAGTTATGAGTTTTAAAATGAACATGCAGTAGTGTAAACGTAGCCTAACAGATGTGTAAACTGAAAACTATTTGAACTTTATTAACTTTTTTTAAATTTTATTTATTAACTTTATTTATTGTGTTGGATATATTTTGTTCCTTTGTGCAGTGGCTCAGGAGATATGAGTCTTTGAGTCCGTATAAATGTCAACAGGCTGAAAAAATAAAATAAAAGTTTTTTTGAGCTAATGTAATTGACCATATGCACGAATACTTCCTGGATTTAGATAAGCCAGCTCAGTCATTTCCGGTCAACTGTACCGTGCCGTAAGGCGAGTGCCGTTTGTTCGGTTTCTCTACATAATTCATTCACAACCTGAAGAAAAGTTGTGTTTGTCTAAGAGGACCAAACATCCATGTATACCATTTCAGGAATGACAAACGCGAATGTAAAAAATTACGCAAATGAATCGACTAAATCATGCTGCGAGTCACTGCTATGATTGACAGTGATAATGGAACAAAACATAACAAAAACACAGCAGCAACAAGTCTGTGTTGGCTAAATTTATTTAGCAGCTTTTACAGTTAAATATAAAACATTAAAAGATGTGGACATTTTATAATGAATCCAAAAGCAAGACGTGAAAAACTAGAGAGTTGAAATAGCAGCTGCAGCCAGTGATTGATCCTCTGCTACCATCTCCTGGTTATGGTAATTTCATGCCATTTTCATCTTAAAAGTCTTTGTTTTCTGCCGAGACACATTATTGACACATTTTTTCATGTCGTCTTAATGAATGAAATGCGAATCTTTAAAGTGAATTTTACTGCACAGCTGTAGAGTTGAAAAATAATAAAGGCTTTAAAATGTTATAAGATTTTAAAAATTTTATTGTTTAAGAGATAGCATTGCTAGCTATCTAACTTTAGCCTAAACAGTTGCAACAGTGTTTATTTGTCAGCATTTAAATGTATAGTTACGTGTCTGGGTGTCTGGGTACTCTTCTGGGATTACCAGATTACCATGAAACTGTATGTTAATGCCACTGTCATTATTTACGGTTTTGCAATTATTTTGTTTCTCAGTTTCTGATAAGAATGAGGCAGGAGAGGTTTCTGTGAGAGTCTCTACCTATATATAGCACATATAAAATGAGCTTCACTGGAAGTTTACGAGTTGGCTTATCTTTATGCGGAAGTTCTAAAGAACGCTCCATGCATATGGTCAATTAATTTCATAAAATTGGTATCAAAAAATGTATATCATTCTCAAAGTCAAGGTATCGGTATCGGTATCGATATCGAAAATTTTGGAGTGATACCCAGCCCTAGGGTCCATCTGTTCACCCATGGGCATGCTGGTCTGAAAACATTTACATTTACACTTAGCAGACACTTTTATCCAAAGCAACTTACAAATGAGGACAATAGAAGCAATCAAAACTAGTAAAAGAGCAATAATATGTAAGTGCTATGACAAGTCTCGGTTAGCACACCCACATATATAACAAGGAAAACAAGGAGATAGAATAGAAAAAAAACAGAGAAAGCTAGTGTTAGAGAAATTTTTATTTAAGAAAACAAGTAGTTAGGAAATGAGAGTGCAAGTGTTAGAGGTCGTGTTTTTTTTTTTAAATAAAAAAAGAAAGCACATAAATAAAATAGAATTAGAATAGAAAGTGTTAGAGTTAGAGGGTCCAATAAAAATGGAAGAGATGTGTTTTTAGCCTTTTCTTGAAGATGGCTAAGGACTCAGCTGCTTGGATTGAGTTGGGAAGGTCATTCTACCAGGAGGGAACAGTTAAAGTGAAAGTCCTTGAAAGTGATTTTGTGCCTCTTTGGGATGGTACAATAATGCACCGATCACTTGCAGAACACAAGCTTCTAGAGGGCGCATAAGTCTGAAAGTAGTGAATTTACGCCCAAAACACACCCATGACTCATTACGAGAATAGGTACAACCCTTTTGGACTATGCACCTGGTGTGCCGACTGTTTTTATCCGTCGTTAAACTAGCAAAAGTGGATTCAGATACAGATGTTTATTGTTGAAATTATAACATGGAATAAAAATTGTGATATTCCTTCATGTTTTTTAATGATTTCATTCTTCCTCTTCTTCTTCTTCTTCTGCTTACTACTACTTTGAGAAGTACATTTTACTGCACAATAGTATATATTTGTCACAATTTCTTCATGTTAAAACAAACTTTTATTTTGACAGGTAGTCATGAAGTTTGAGATTCTGTGTGTATATATAATGTGATGATTTTGATCAAATTTCACGAAATGCAGTGTTGCATATTTCTCTTACATAGATGATTTTTAAAAGTTAAATTGTCATTTACTTAGATGTTGTTCTAAACCTGTAGTACTTTCGTTCTTTCAAAAAATGGCTTGATGTTGATGATGCTTCAAACATTCTTTAACAAGTCTTTGTTTTCCACTGTAAAAAGACAACCATGCAGGTTTGGAATGACATGAAGGTGAGCAAATGATGACAGAATTATAATTTTTAGGTAAACTATGCTTTTAAGTCATTACCATTCTTGTCAAAATACAAAATACAGCGGTAAATAAAATTTAATTTAAAAGAGATATTTAACTACATTTTCTATTGATTGTGACAGAAGTTATTCATCAGATGATGAAGAACAATGCTGTGTATCCAGACGCGTGTTGTAGTCGAGCACTTTCAGCATTTTAAACAGCCGATTCAGTTGCTGTAGTTGAGCAATAGCTGCATGATCCCAGCATAGCTTGCTAGGTTGTGGTAGTCAGTTTCATCCTCTGCAACTTAACGCTCAGAACCGACCCGCACATGGGGAATAGCAAAATGCATTTAGCATTGAATTTGTGCATTCTTGCTGTGACTTGATTTGCATAATTCCTGAATGGGACGCTAAACAGACAGCGCATGAAAATAAATAGCATTATCAGCAGGCGCAATTCATTCTTAGTGAATTCCCCCTGATTCCTCGTTCATTTCTACAAACACATTAGCAGATAAATGCGTATGTCTAAAACACATCAGCATCAAACAAATTTCACATTCATTTTCTGAGATTTACAGCCCAGAGATCTCCTAACCCCTGCATGCTTTTGTAATTGTTTACTTGCATAAAACCTCCCCATCATCCTAAAATCAACAACAAGCAGAATTATAGCTGACTCCTCTGCTTCCGTCGTTACACCTTTCCTCCAAGCTCCATTCTTCCGGGTCGCTTCTGCTGAGGATTTGCGATTTGAGTAAGAGGGATTTTCACCCTAAATATTTGATGGTCCTGTTGAGGTTTGATCCAGCACAAAGCTGGCATGAAAAATTGTGTCAGACAACATGTGAGAGGCCCTTTGGAATTTGGAAATAAATCAAAGCCATCAGCGTGGCGTTGGCATCCTTGCAATATTTATGAATTAAATGGATTAATTGGTAAATATCGCATCTGGAACCATAGGTTTTATTTAGAATCACTCATCTGAATCTGTTCTCTGACAATTTGTTACTGTTGTTTTGGCATGTTTACAGTACGGCATTACAAATTGCTGATTTTTCTAATCAAATGAAAAATTTCTTGATGTGTTAAAGTCAGCATGAAATTAAAACAATTCACCCTACTAATTTTCTAAATGCATGTTATTGATCTTAATGTGAACTCTTCATGCTCAAAGTTGTTGGAATATATTTTACAAGAAAATACTGTTTTTACTGCAAAATTTCATGTTTAATTCAACTTGTCACTTGCCATTTCTTTGTAATTCTTTGTGAAATTTACTGCTGTAGCCATTTATGAGTGAAAATTGTTTCAAAGTAAATCATACACCATTTTTTTTATATTGTACTGTGGGTCTCTCTTTATATTAGGTGGCCTTAACTACTATGTACTTACATAAAAAATTCAATGTACTTATTGTGGTCATATTGTATTGCAAAACACTTTTGCTGCTATTGAGGTGGGATATGGGTAAGGTTAGGGACAGGTTTGGTGGTTTGGGTAGGTTTAAGGGTGGGTTAAGGTGTAAGGGATGGGTCAACAGTGTAATTATAAATGTAATTACAGAAATGATGTAATTACATATAGGTTTTTAAAAAAAAAATATACAAGTACAATGTAAAAACATGTACGTACACAATAAGTGCATTGTATCAAATGATTAATTTAAATGTAAATACATAGTAGTTAAGGCCACCTAATATAAAGTGGGATCATACTATGAAGTGGACATAAAGAGTAAAAACATTTAGAACAAAAGTTCTACCGATTCTTTGCATAAAGAAAAAAGAATGTCTCAAGATGCTCTTGGTGAATTAAATTAGCTCAAGATCTGAGGAACCATGCGGCAGCTTCCAGTTTCCATCATTTTGACCTTCTAGAAAATTGGGAGCCTTTTTATATTAAAGTGGCATACAAATGTTGACAATTATAAAACCTACCTGATCTCATGACGAAAACATACCTCTGGAACTTTTTTGCAAGACACAAAATACTTACCAATAAGTAAAAATCACTGCAGTTTCCAACAGAAATTAACAGTAGAAGCGGTAAAAAAATTGACCACTTGTGATCGTTTTTGTACACAGTTGTGATTACAGCTCCATATGTTTCGCTTTCCGGATATAACAAGCTTGCTCAGTAGCTCAGCCGGCATGGAATTGCACTTAGGATGTGGAATCCTCAAGTATGAATCCTGTCAGAAGCATGACTCATGATGAAAGAGCTGAAAAACAAGCTAAAATGGCATGCTTGTGATTGCCTTTTTAGGTCACATTCACTTTTGTTCAAACCATTGAGTAGGTTTAGGTGTAATGCAGATGGTACGTTATTTTAAAACATCACGGTGCATTACAGTTACAGCGTTACTCAACGGACATTTCAAGTCGTAACTGTGGTGACACGTACAAAACCAACATCACATAAAACGTACCATATGTAGGTTCATGTGTTCCAGGGAAAAAATAAAAACAAACAAACATTCTTTTAGCGCCACTCAGTGGACATTTCACATCAAATATGTCACGAAACGTACATGGCGGTACGTATTTTGTGTCTTGCAAAAAAGTTCCCACAGGTACGTTTTCGTCATGCGATCAGGTTCTATAAAACACAGAAAAAGAATACCAACCAAACAACAGCCAAAAAAAAAAAAACCCTGAGTAAAAAGATTAAGTGTCTTGATTAGTTTTCAAAGATATTGGTTGCCTTATATTCTAAAATATGTTATTAGTGAGGCAAAATTATCTATCAACACAATCTTTTGTAATATAGTCTTTTATGAAGGAACATAAAACGAAAGCAAATTAATCATCCATTGTGAGAGACATCTGTCAGATTTGATGAAAGTTCCTCAGGTACACAAATGCTTTCCATTTAACTCAGTCTGATTGAGGTCAGACAATTTAAGCAGTTTATAGTAGATTAATTGTCATGTGGGTGTAAATGTAATGGCAATTAGATTTCATGATGATCAAGCGTGTAATAATTCTTAATTGCCTTCTCCCAATAACCATATTATGATTTATAGAAATATGATGATTTTTTTCTGTCTAATGTTAGTCTTAGTTATAACATTTAACCTTTCTTTCTTTCTTTCTTTCTTTCTTTCTTTCTTTTGTTACAGTACTTGTCAAAAGTTCAGAAACATTGTGATTTTTAAATGTTTTTAATGTTTAAAGTCTTTTCTGCTCACCAAGGCTGCATTTATTTGATCGGAAATACAGATAAAATAGTAATATTGTGAAATAGTATTACAATTTGAAGTAACTATTTTCTGTTTGAATATATTTGAAAATGTGATTTATTCCTTTGATTCAAAGCTGAATTTTCAGAATCATTACTCTAGTCTTCAATGCCACATGATCCTTCAAAAATCATTATAATAAGCTGATTTGCTGCTCAATTATTGTTGGTAAATAAATACAGCCTTAGTGAGCATACGAGACTTCATTAAAACATTTAAAATCATACTGTTGCCAAATATTTTGACAAGTACTGTTTGTTTTACGGGACACCTGCATTCAGCAACTAATCAATAACATATAGTTAAGGCTTGTGTGACTGAAGCTAACAATATAATAACCAGAAAACTTTCCTTAACTGATGCGATAGAGCACTCATCTTAATTACAACAGAACAGTGGAACATACTTCAAATATTTATGAGGATGTTTCCAATGATTGCCTTGATGAACATGGCTGAATCAAAGTAATTATCTGAGGCTGCTGTCAAGTCAGTTAATGCTGTCGTGCACTAGACACAATTCACCTAAGGATTTAATTAAAATGCTTGATATGTAAACAGAGCCTAATCACTTCGTCAATAAGGCTTGGAGCCATTTTATTCTTCTGCTTTGTTGCTTGTTTATTATACCTGTTGCCGGCCCATGAGATTTGACAGACAATGAAACGGTCTAACCTTTTCTAAATATAACTGTTTGTCTCTATGAGCGCCAATGATCAGCCCTTTATTTTGAACCACCAGACCACTTTTTAAGTAAACTGGCATTAATTCAGATGGCAATGACCAGATTTAACCTTAAGGCCTGTCTTAATAAATCACAGCACATAAAATATATATATTTCAACTATTGAACAAGAAAATATTTAATCATTTACAGTATATACAATTATTTAATTATGTTTTATATAGGAATTCTCAATATATTGGTAACTTGTTGGTTATCTGCCAATATTATTTATTTATTAAAATTTATTTGAAAAGGGAAGATGTACAATTTTAATATAAATGTTTCCATTTCATGCATTATACCGAATTTAGCCAATGGCTAGTTTTCATCCGCAGTCCCTTGGCAGGTAACCATAACAAAACAGCAAACACATATTAGATCAATAAGTCAATATTTTCATATATATTGTCCAGGGGGCGGGCGCCCTGGAGGCTGGAGCAGGGGTTTCAGGCAGCCATGGCAGGTCAGGGGTCTCAGGGAGCCATGGTGGGTCAGGGGTCTCAGGGAGCCATGGCGGGTTGGGAGTCTCAGGGAGCCATGGTGGGTCAGGAGTTTCAGTGGCCTTGGCCCGGCCACACAGGCCATGGCTATATGGCCCCCCCAAAAATTTTCTTTGGGGAAATCAAAGACTGGTGGGTGCTCAGGAGGAGCGGGCACTGGAGGGCGTGGGCATTTGAGGGCGCTCTGGAGGCGCGGAGCTGGACGGGACCAGCGGAGACGTAGGAGACGATGGAGGGCTGGACGGGACCAGCGGAGACGTAGGAGACGATGGAGGGCTGGACGGGACCAGCGGAGACATAGGAGACGATGGAGGGCGCTTGCGAGGAGCAGCCTCTGGAGGGCACTTGCGAGGAGCAGGCTCTGGGGCTAGGCTCCAACACATACCCTCATATGCCACCAGCAATCCTAGGGGCACATGGACGGACGGCGGTGGGCTTGAGGGAGCCGCGGACGGCGGGCTAGTTCTGGCTCGGGCCCGGACACTTCCCAGACACCGGAAGATCCCCTCTCTCCAAGTCAGTCCAGTGGTGTCTGGGAGGTCCACGGGGCGATGGTAATTGGCCCCGAGCCAGAACAGATGATTGATGGCCGCATCGTCCAGCGCCGTCCCTGTGGCGAGTCTGCAGAATTACCCGGCGTACTCGTAAAAAGGGAGATCAAGACGGGCTAGGGTGGCGAAACGGGTAGCGCTCTCCATAATCCGTCCTTTCTTTCTGTATTGGTCCTGGATTCTGTCACGAGACGTGGTTATAGATGAAGCGCTCGACAAGGGTTTAGACGAAAAGGAGTCTTTAATAAGCATCAACACACGATATACATTAACTTAACATTAATCCAGGACAAAGACAAGAACCAAACTGAAGGCTTATAAAGACAGAGAACAAAGGAACAAACAAGATGATTAATACAAAACAGGTGACAAGAATAAACGATGATTAACTAATGACAGGAAACAAACCAAATAAGGGCAAAACGGAACTAAACAGGAACACACACGTGACAGAGAGAGAGAGAGAGAGAGAGAGAGAGAGAGAAATTGCTAGCAAATTTTACAATTAATTACAAAGAAATGGCAAGTAACTAATTGAATTATATATTCCGGAAAATACTTGAAGCATTAATATTTAGTGAACCATGTTGAATTTGGGGTGAAATAAGTAAGATAAAATAAACACTTTTGGAGTCTCTCTCAGTTTTTCTGTTCTGTCTGCAGGTTTAGAGAGTGTTTGCAGAATGTAAAAATTATATTATAAAAATCCTGTTGTTTCATTGGTGGGGTTATTCAAACAATGACAATTATAGTACATGATGGCTGTTGAATTAATTCCAGTGCAGGCATTAAATATTTTAGTGCACTGATTTATGAGTTTGAGCAACGGCGCAGCACTGCTTGAGCATTTCGAGTGCCATCTTTCATAATATTGCCACCAAACACAAACACAAGTGTGCTGAGGCTTGACTGAAAAGGTCTTGATTTATTTCATATCTGGCAGAGAAAACCAATTCAGCTACCCTCAGATTTCTCAGGTTAGTTTAATTTAGTCTCAACTCAACGGTGTATGATTTAAAGTGGATTTCTGAGTAGATCTCTTTGAAAGGATCTTGTTTCCTGGTGCCATGAAAGTATATCATATATTTTGTGGTCTCCAATTAGGGCATTCATGTCAAGCGTCCATTGAGATTTGAAGCTCTATAGGGTATGACTCATCTTATTTCATGTCTGCACCGCATCTCCTCCATACTCATACAAACACACATCATGGTGCCCTTTCATATGGGTTTTTTTTTAAATTATTTATAGTGTTTTCTTTTTGTGTGTGTCTTTTAAAAGAATGTTCTGGGTTAAAATCTTCTATAAGCAGCATCTTCATACAGACTCGTTCCTCAGTTTATAGTTACATAATGTCAATGAATATCAAGTGAAAGTTACTGGATTTACAGATTTTACATGGTCAATACAAAATATAAAAGACTGCAGCAGTTTTGAATTTCAAATATTTAGTTTTCCCCACAAATACATGCGGGATGTATTTTTTTTAGGCCAAAATATATAAACTTAGTACTTCTGGTTTCAGTTGTCCTAAAGTCAGTGGGGGTTTTTAATAGGTTTTTGGATGAAATGCCTGAAATAAGGTTTGTGGTTAACATAAGCTCAAGATATTTTCATGTTTTCATAAAATACATCAACAATACTCCCTTACTTGTCTTGAAATAGTGGCTAAATGGGACTACAGAGGTTGTAGGGAACATTAAACCCCATCACAATGAACAGCCAACCCAGTCTCACGGCAGTTCGTGATTTAGTCACGTAATTTAATCTATTTATTCGTGGCAGGGACACGTTTATTTCGTTATTTTCGTAAGTCC
>JAFVLL020044068.1:0-16260 GCA_021397915.2 Tor tambroides | reverse complement strand
AAAGGCGATTTTCTCAATATTTTGATTTTTTTGCACCCTCAGATTCCAGATTTTCAAATAGTTGTATCTCAGCCAAATATTGTCATATCCTAACAAACAATATATCAATGGAAAGCTTATTTATTCAGCTTTCGGATGTTGTATAAATCTCAATTTTGAAAAATTGACCCTTATGACTAGTTTTGTGGTCCGTGGTCACATTTGAACTATTACAAAATATCTGACCATAAGTGTGTAGAAGCACCACTATCATCGATATCCTTTTGATATTTCAGTCATAAATTAGGGCTAATACAGCTGAGGGACACAGTACAGCAGAACAACATGAACTTAAAGAGCTCCGAAGAGGCTGAGATACTTACAGTGCAGCATGTGTTGGCTCTCTCCACTTTGGACAGACCACGGACATCAGTGTTGAACACGTTCATCTTTTCAACCAGGCAGCACAGGGCGGTCTCTGTAGCTTCACCCACTTTCTCATAGATTCCTTTAGACTGTAAGACAAGAGAGTGAGACTTAATCTCAGTTGTTGCTCCACAAACGGAAGATCTTTCATGAAAACAGAATAAATGTTTACTTACCTCATTGTAGTCCAGAGAGGAGTCATTGCACAAGGCACAGATGGTTGCCAGCTCAACAAGGCCATCATACTGACCACACTTGACAGGAAGTCCACCCTTAGTACTGTAAAGTAAGGAGAATGGTGAGTCTCTCTGTGTGCGTGTGTTTGCATCACTTTAATGAATATAAAATTACTTACACTTCTCCCTCTGGTGTGTACTTGGATCCAGAAATGTCATACTGGTCAAGAGTCACAGAGTCACCCTCCACCTTCTCAATGATGAACATCTAAATACAAAGAGAACAAAGCTTAAAACATTGTAGAACAGAAGGGTTTCATGGTTGTAGTGAGAGGACTGGTGTATTGGTGCTTGCTTGATTTCGTTTGGAGCAAGACAATGTCTCTCACAAACCTTTGTAACACACATCTGGTTGGTGGTGAGGGTGCCGGTCTTGTCTGAGCAAATGACGGATGTGCAGCCCAGAGTCTCTACAGAGGGAAGAGAACGGACGATAGCGTTCTTCTTAGCCATACGACGGGTTCCCAAAGCCAAGCAAGTTGTGATGACAGCAGGCAGACCTATTTGGAAAATAAACAAATGTGTCAAATACGCACCATTTGGATTTACTCGATTTATAAAGTAATAAGTCATGAATCTTGTATGAATTTTTCTTTTTGATTTCACACTGCTGTATCCTGATTTGTATCATGACTTCTGTATTCTCACCTTCAGGGATGGCAGCTACAGCAAGAGCCACAGCGATCTTGAAGTAGTAGACAGCACCGCGGATCCAGGAGCCACCGTGGACGGGGTCGTTGAAGTGGCCAATGTTGATGAGCCAGACAGCCACACAGATGAGGGAGATGACTTTGGAGAGCTGCTCACCAAACTCATCCAGCTTCTGCTGCAAGGGGGTCTTCTCCTGCTCAGTGGCAGCCATCTGGTCACGGATTTTACCGATCTCAGTGGAGACGCCGGTGGCAACCACAACTCCAATAGCCTTGCCAGCAGCGATGTTAGTGCCCTAGGAAAGCGGGAGAATGTTTTAGTGCTAGTGCTAGAGAAAGAGGAAAGGGACACCAAAAGGCTGACGAAAGGGAAACTCACAGAGAAAAGCATGTTCTTCTTGTCCTGGTTGACAGCCCTGAGGTCAGGAACAGACTCTGTGTGTTTAATCACACTGACGGACTCACCTGAGAATAAAGTGAGAAAAGAGGTGAGAGAAGGATAAAGATACATGCAATGTTTTTGTGAGTATTGGGAGGCAACTGATCAGAATTTGTAAATCAGAGACAAACCAGTGAGGATAGACTGGTCCACACGCAAAGTTGTGGAGCGGATGGCGGTGATTCTGATATCAGCAGGGACTTTGTCACCAACTACACAGGAAAAAGTTGAGAATTAAGAAGACATATATGAAGAACAATTCATATTTAAACTTATAGTAACAGTCCAAAAAAAACTTTAGAGTGACACTTAGGGTTAGAGTGCCTCAGCCAGACCTATCTTTTTTTTTTTTTAATATTTAAAAATATATTATTATTAAAAATTATAAAATATATTATATGTATATATATATATATATATATATATATATATACATTGATCTAGTCCAGGGCTGTCCAATCCTGCTCCTGGAGGTCCACTTTCTTACTGAGTTTAGCCAAAGACTATAGAAATACAAAGATAGTTTGTCATTGCGTCACTGCCGCAGCCATTAGAAGCTCTGGTACCCATAGAAACCTGAGGCTAGACCAGCTAAAGCACATGTGCAGTCATAAGCGCATTATGACTGCGCATGCGCATTGGCTGGTCTAACTTGAAAAATATGCCTTTTAAATGTTATTTGAGCATAAGAAACAACATTGATGGGGCAGTTCATTTCAGATTTTGTTGCTGATTTGAAATATGTAATTTAATTGCGAGTTCAGGGAGCAGTTTTTGTGATTTCAGGATTCTCCCATTCTTTTAGATAGGACTTTGTCTTGTTTGAGCTGCCGGGAGAAGTTGCAAATATGGCCGCCGAATGAACAGACTTTCCTTGAAAGGGACTTTAGTTTAGCTTCAACCCTACTTAAACCAAAATACAAAAAAAAACAAAAACATTTTACTCGGCGGCCATCTTTGAAATGCCTATCTCTTTGAATGAGGAAACATAAAATTCTCCAAAATTGTTCACCAAGCTTGCGATTAAATTTCATGTTCAAAATCACCAATGAAATCTGACAACAACTCTCTCATAAATGTTGTTTCTTATGCTCATTTTTCAGGCTATGAGTATGTTTATTGTTCAGCATGCGCAACCTAGCAGCCTAGCAGTCCTAGCAGCAACCAGAGCTTCTAACGGCAGCTGCAGTGACGTGATGACTTTACTGATTAGCGATGGGCTCTTTTATTGAGAAGACGGGACAATTCCGCTATATTGCGCATTACACTTTCTCCCACAGGTAAGTAATAGGAGTGCAACGTCTTCGTATATCTTAAGTCTTTTTGCTTAAAAACACCTGAACCAGCTGACCAAAGTCTTCAGGACTATAAAAAACATCCAAGCAGATATGTTGGAGCGACTTTGCATGTAAATGGCCCATCAGATTTGGCCTCCTGATCTAGTCTAAAGATAATGCCTCTGTCAATAATGTTTGCTGATCTTTTGGTGAAAGATTAGAGATTCAAAAGAGGGACCTGATCAAGGGGAAAATACATGAAAGAGAAGAATGACAAGGTCAAGCTGACCTTCAACATGGTGTAAACAAGTGGCCTAGAGAAAATGAGTGATGAGGAAGGAACAGGTGGAAGAGGGAAAGAGAAGGGGCAAGGGATCGAAAGAGGGCAAGTAGAGGAACAGGTGCTGGGATGTATTTATATACAGGCCTTTTCTTTGCTCATGCTCTCGCGGGTTCTTTCAGCCTTTTCTGATCCCATTACTCTATATTCTTCCTCCCACTGTCACACACACACCCTGTAATTGCCTTAAAAGGGCGCTCACACTTTCTCAAGGGCATAAGTCGCATATAGTCCTGTCGCCTCCACACACGTGTCTTATTACTTGACATCATTGTGGTTGCACAGTGTAACAGTTGGCTTGAAGGTGTTGCTTACTCTGGATTTCCATTTTCAGACCATTGCACTGTTTGTGTGTGTTAGAGCGTTACAAGATTATTCTGTGTTAATGATGCTGTCAGAAACTCGTGTCCACTGGTATACCTGACACTTCCACAATGTCTCCAGGAACAATCTCTCTGGCTTTGATCCTCTGTACGCTCTTTCTGTCAGCGCGGTAGACTTTTCCCATCTCTGGCTCATACTCCTTCAGAGCCTCGATGGCGCTCTCCGCATTGCGCTCCTGTGAAAACAAAGTTCTTGATCAGTTCCTGCTCCCCTTAGGATTTTACACCTTGACGTCTCTCTCCTACCAAGGGTGTGCATACTTTCCAAATGACTGTTGTGCCAGCTGAATGGACACTTGATGAAACCTGATCAGTCTCTAGTATTTTTGCCACCGGACCTTTGTGAATACTGCTGTGCCTAACCTTTGACCTCTGATGTCATTTACACCACTCTAAGTTCTAATGCTTGCATTCACTATGTATTATATATAGTGGCCCCCAAAATAGTTTTGGATTTAAGTTACTCTTGAAATGCATTTTTTTTATTGTATTAGATAACTGCAAGATAATTACAAGTGGTATCTTCAAACAAATGAAGCTAGAGCTTTTCTTAGTGATACCTTCAGTTCAGCCATTTACAATTATTTTTTTTAACCAACTGGACAAGGTTATTTTACCAGTAGTGGATTTATGAGGTCCGTTTCTCTCAATTCACATGTAGTGTAATTGCAAGTGTGGTTAATCTTCACATTACCAGAAAATTTCCAAATACTTTTTGCCTTTGATTTGAACATATCTACTGTCTAATGATTTAAAATCTTATAAACATGTTTTTATCCAATGTGAAATCCAATTTCTTTTTCTTTTAAATTTTATATTTCTATTTTTATGTTAACAATAAATGCATCTTAGTTTAACATTTTGTCATATTAATTTAATTTAATTTAATTTATTTTTTGGAGGATGCCTCTACCGTATTTGGGATGTAAAATGGATGTGCATATTCACCTGCCATACTCCAACGACAGCATTAGCAATGAGGATGAGAAGGATGACAAATGGCTCGACAAAGGCAGTGACAGTTTCCTCGCCTTCCTCAAACCAGGCCAGTACCTGATGAACATAGCGAGTGTGAGAGAGACCTCCAAGATCCATATGGGTGGTAAAAGAAAATTTTATATTTACAATCCACTTCATTAGAATCTGATTAAAGAGACAGTGGATGTGTGTGTGTGTGTGTGTGTGTGTGTGCGCACTGGTTTGGGTGGTTTATGGGGACACATCTGTATAATGAGATGGATATGACAGAGGTATTACAATGTGAAGGTGGTTCATGAGGACACTGCCTATGTCTCTGTAATCCAAAAGGCTTAAAAAAACATACTAAATGGTGTTTTTTTTTTTTTTTTGAAAATCTAAAACTGCACAAAGTTTTCTGTAATGGGTAGGGGTTAGGTGTGTTTTTTGTGTGCGCATGCGCTCTGAAAGTTTTGCTCGAATAAGTGTAACCCCCCCCCCCCCCCACACACACACACACACTTCATCTGTACATGAAGTTATGGTTGAGGTGTGCAGCTGATCCCTTTCCAGTAATTCTCACATGTGCATAGTACACGCATCCCTCAATTTATTGCACGTTAGCACCTGCTGTCTGTCTTTCTCTCCCTCACCTTTACAGTCTCTCCACCAATCTGTCTTTCATTCCTTCCATCTTTGACCTTTGTGGGTGGATTCAGTTTCTTGGATTGGCTTAAGACCACCTTAAAATAACACTCCTTTCCTCTCTCTGTCTTATTCACTCGCTCTCTCTCTTTTTTCTTTTTCTCTCTATTCTTTCTCTGTCCTTGCTTCTCCTCAAAGCTTCTATCCTGGCCTTCTAAGGCCATAATGACAGCTGTGGTAAGGCCCGACGAAGACCCGAACAAAACAGCAGAACTAATGCTGTCTGCTTCATTTATTTCAAAACAGATTTGGAAGAAAGAAAGAACTGCAGTTTTAGTAGAGTGCCATCACTCGTTCATTATCAGAGCGGCAATTACTCCGATTTCAAGAGTGGGGGCATGTACATGTCTGGGACTACGAAAAGATACCTAGCATCTCATGTTAGCAGTGTTGTTTCACACAACTATAAGAATTCCATACTACCCGGCACAGATAAACAGCTGGATTATTGTCTACCCATTATATACTCGAGGCTGTAGGGTTACCGTTTAGCTTGATTGACAGGAACGGATGGGAATGTGGGAAATGTGTCCCTGTCCTTCACACTCACGTTATTAATCATTGTCTGTACCTCTAAATGAAACCCTGTCCATTCATTAAAATGTTACAGCTCTGTGACTGTAAACCTAACCTAAATCAGCATGACCCAGGCTATGAATGGCTGAATTATCGAGGCATTACCTGTGCAAAGAGAGGTTTCTAAAAGCTGCACTACATGATGTTGTGTAGCTTCTATTTACTTACAAAAGAGATGCAAGCAGCCAAAAGCAGGATCCTGACCAAGAGATCTTCAAACTGCTCAACCACCAGCTCCCAGATGCTCTTACCTGAGAGAGAAGGTAATGTTTGATTTTTGTTTGATTTTTTTATATATATAGTTCAATCAGTAAGTCAATATGACCAATTGGTTGGCACACCAAGCATGATCTTTGTTTGACTGAGAAGAGTACATAAATCAAATGGAAACTGATTGACAAAAAAAAAACAGAATTACAGAACTGATGTCAATTCTACATCTAGGTCTTGTCATATAAATCTATAATAACAGTAAATGGAGAACTTACCTTCTTCAGCGGGCAGCTCTGTGATTAGTCAGTTTGATCCAGTAGACAAGATGAATGGCAGATGTGGGTAGAAACAGAACCATTAGAATTAGCCATCAGTACCTTTCCCATTAACAATCACTATAACACAGCGTATTAAAAGATGGTATAATCCTTCATTCTGAAATGAGCTGAGCTCACACATATCAAAGTGTTCAGTTAGTAGTCTAGCCATTTGTCCTTCTGTTTGACCTTCTACTGAAGTCGCTATAGGATTAAAATGGCCCCTGTGTTTCAGCTGTCACTTTATTTCTTTTCTTCTTTCTTTCCGTTATCTTCTAATCTTGCTTTCTAACTTAATGTCATTGTGCTGCATGGATAAGTGCATCTGTTCAGGGTCATTTTGCCTTTGGCTGAGAGCTTTAATTTCTATGCAGCAGAAAGTTCTTTGCAGTATGTAAAGTTATTGTGAGAAAACACTTCTTAGAATTTTGAATGCATCTGAACTGAATTTAAAAAAGGTCTTGAGATACAGTATAATAATTGTTCTTTTTCTCCGTTTTGTTGTCTTAGTCTGACGTCTGTTCTCAACTAATCACCACTAAACATGTGCTAAGTTGGGAATTCTTTCTACCTCCCCTTCAAAATGTCCTGTTCTGTTAATTCATCCCAACATTGTTTCATTGCAAACAAACATCCATTCAGATTTTTCAGATGCCTCCATCATGCATCCATGCTTTCCTCACCATTGAATCCGTACTTGGCTTGGTTTTTCTTGACCTGATCCGGAGCGAGCCCTGTGGTCTCGCTCACGCCGAAGTAGGCCAGGCATTCTGCTGGATCCTTGCTGTGTGCGTTCTCCATCCTGTCTGCTCAAAGGGGAGACTTCAAAAACACAACACAAGAGATGTAGATGAGTTGGATTCCTACCCCGAGAAATGCAGAAAATCCAGTTTTAAGGCTTTTTACAGGAAACTAATGAACCCCCTAGTTATATATAAAAAAAAAAATTGAGTGCAAAAGAGAGTACGCACCAACACTTTTTTAAAGTGTAGGATAGGGACAAAACAGATGGCCCCTTGATTCTCTCTCCCCTCTCTCTTTCTCTCTCCTTCTCCTCCCTCTGGAGCGCAGGGCTGACAGAAAGTGCAAACTTCCACCCATCTCTGTAGAGTTTTATAAAGACACCAGACAAACCATCTCCCAGGTCACACCCAGAGGAGGCCCCCTATTGGCTGAGATCAGACAAATATGGTGAGGAAGGGGCATGGCCTTGGGAAGAGAGATGAAGGGGTGTGATTGGAGCAATTGGGCGACAACTGCAGCAGGGGTGAGCAGCCTTGAAAGCGGAGTTGAAATTTGGATCTGTTTTTGGAACGTGCACCGACAGGAGGATGGAGACAGTGAATGGGGAATTGTGGTGCTGGTATGGGGGGGGGGGGGTTGAATGAGTGATTGCTCAAATGGTTTTGGGATGTTGATATGCAGCAAGGGATGACCAAGGGCTTGGCTTTTTGTGGGGATTAAAAACTTACAGGGCCTTGTTATAATTATGTGGTACAGGATTAAAATGTCTGCTCATTCTGTAAGAGCTGTGATGTGAATGTATGTTTGAAAATACATGAAGAGCGTCAGATCGGGATTAGCACCTGAGATGAACAGCTATGGAAAAAGTGAGTGAGGCTAAAACAGTTCTTCAGACATGGCAAATGTGCTGTAAAACAGGCTGTGGAGGGATTAATTAGCAAGAGTGCGTAAAGAGGTGAAGAACGAAGGAGGACTGTTAAAAGGTAGAAATGAAGGCATTATTAGATTCTGAATGTCTCTAAGTTAGTAGATCTTTTGTCTTGTTGACAGATTGTTTGGAAGAATAGACAGTGATAGATGACTGGTTAAATCATTTTTGCCAAACCAGATTAAGGACAGGAAGAAACTGTTGTATGATTTTTAGCCCATTTAATGGCCATTCATTCATTTTATGATTTTTAAAAAAAAAAATTTAAATCTTAAAACTTAAAAGTTTCAGTTAATAACTGTAAAGCGGGTAATTAGGGTGAATATAATAAAACAATGGATGAAGTAGGGAAAACAAGTTTTGCATTTAATATTTATTCTTTTTTACTCTGTATTGTGTAGTGAAGATATTTGTTTAAAATTATATCGTGTGAGTGGATTAAGACTGATCATATTTTTAGACACTGAAAGCGGTAAATGGTCAGTTCAATCAAGTCTCAGGCTCGTTTGCTTTAGAGGGGGTTCACCCTGTCATCATTCTCATGTCAACTGAAACTAAATCCATACCATTAGACTTACATGACAATCAATTTTAATAATTCTTAGTGTGTCATTTTATTGGCTACATTATTTAATAATGCATAAAGTTGTATCATTTTGGCCTTGGTCTTGAAGTCCTACATGCATTACACATACAGGCACAGCAGAGCATTATAAGATTACATCAGACGGGTGAGTAAATGTCTCAAAACATACTTCAGCCTTTCCTGTCATTCACACCTCATGTTCATGCCTACGTGAAGTGCCTACAGTTCGTGCTCCCCTTCAGCCGCTTCTGTGCCCTTTGACCTTTGGATCATAAAGGCTTGTAGTTTCCAGGAGTAGGAACATTTAATTCCCCCATCAGATCTGATAATGATTTCATCTATCAACACTTGCAAGAGGAAACACTTCTTTTTTTTTTGCGTGCCACAATCCATATTATTATTGTTGATTAAAATTAAAATTTTTAAAATTTTGCTAACTGAAATAAATATAAATATTAGATACAGAACAGAAAAAAACGAAGTATAAATTAGAATAAATTATAAATTAGAATTGTTGACTTGGCAAACTAACTGAATATGAAGTAAAGCTAAATAAAATGAAATATTTTTAAAAAGCTAATAAAATGACAAAAGCAGAAAAAATGCTAAAAGCTAAACTTAAAATTAAAACTGAAAATCTAAAAATAAAAGCCAATTCTTAATTAATTAATAGTACATAAATAATACTAAAATAACACCACTCACAAAAAATGACTTCCTGTAGAGTTCAATATCAGTTTTGCTCTATTTAACAGTACTTTCTTGCTGGTCTACATACAATGTTCAGTATATTCTCTGAAATCCATTATTTGCATCTTCTCACTGAAATATATGTGTGAAGACTAAGTCGTGTTCTTCTACCCTGACTATTGTTATTTAGGTGTTACAGTGGAACTAGACACCGTTGTCTGTGTTGGTGGGGGGCTGGTGGTCCTTTTGCTTCTTGTGTAACTGTAGATTGAGCAGCAGTTGTGTATTAATAGATCTGAGTGACGTGAATCAGCGGCAGCTCAACTCGATTGTTGGATTTTTGTGTTTATTTCAGGGATGGAGGAAAGGAGGTGACCCTCACAGCTCTTGCGTGGCCGAAGAAACGGAGAGCGTGAAGGGTACAGCAGATATTCAGCCATTCAGGCTCTTAGTAAGTGTTAAGGTTACAGTTCACACACAGGCCTCAGACATTCTGTGTTTTGTTTTGTTTCATTTGCCTTTCTCTCCTGTTCTTTGTTTCTTTTCACAGTACTTGAAATAGTTTTCTCCACTGACTCTCTGTGACTTTTCACCTCTGACCCCTTGCCCCCTCTCTGACCTGGGCCCCATCAGGTGTGCTTGTGTGTCATGATTCTGACGTCCCTGTCGTTGTACAGAATGTGTCCTGGCGCTGCTGGCATGTCTGTGCTCATGTTGCAGCACAGGACGCATTGCTGCAAAAATTCGCTAGATGATTCCTTACCATTCACACTGAATTTTTTATATTCAAAATTATAAAATCATTTCTGTGTAAAACACAACATTATTATTTGAATTATCCAACCTGACTCATGATGGATATATGGTAATATGTTATTTTAAAGCACAAATGGCACTGTTTTGTTCAAAATATTGACATTATGGTAAAAAAGTAAAGAAATTAATACTTTTATTTAGCAAAGATGCATTAAATTGATTAAAGTGACAGTAAACACATTAACAAAGATTTATAAATGTAAATAAATGCTGTTTCTTTCTATTCGTCCAAGTGTCCTGAAAAAAAATATCTCGGTTTCCACAAAATATTAAGCAGAATGTTAAAACATATTAAGCAAAATAAGAACTCTTTTTAACATTAATAATAATAATAATTGTTTCTAGAGCACCAAATCAGCATATTACAATGATGACTGGACTGAAGACTAGAAAAGGCTGTTCAGATTTGCCACGACAGGAATAAAATTCATTTTAAAAAGTAAAAAAAAAAAGTTTTGTATTGTAATAAAATTTCGCAATACAACATATATATATGGCATATCAATACATGTTATCAGTAAAGCCAGCTGAAGTAAGAGTTGCTAGGTGTGAAAGATAACAGTGTACAAAAACACAAAGCACTTCCATTTTAAACACCGGAGAGAAATTGACTGAGTGATCATCATTCTGCTGGTGAAGTGATTGACGGGGTGATGTTGATCTGATGTTATGCTGGAGAGAGATAGGACACATGGAACTGACAGGTTAGTGCCGGAAGATTTAAGAAATAACATTGCCTCATTTTATGAGTATATTTATCCTTCTGTAGCTCTGTCATTGTGTATGTGTCTTCCTTTTTAGGTCTGCACTTGGCTCAGGGAACATACAGAGACGCTGCTGATGACAGGAAGACGGATCAAGGGAAAGAGAAGAGGGACTCAGGAAAGCCAAGATGCTGGGATGAATTGAAGGTTAAATATATACAGTGGTGAATGAGAGGAGTGTAGAATGGAGTTAGGGAAACAAATATGAAGAAAAAAGTTTAGAAGTGACAGAGTAAAATGTGAATTTGAGGAATTAGAGAAAGTAATGAAGAGGAAAATAAGGGGGAACAGCATCTTGGGAATATTTGACAGTGCTTGAGCTGTCAATTCTACTTAACTGACTCTAACAAATACATTATTTTCAAACACATTAGTGATTACTATAGGCTTTTTTTCTTAATAATTTTTTTATTCATAAATGAACATTAATGTATTCGTAAATACTGAAGCCAGGGTGATTTCACACATCTTACACACGTGTACAGTATGTTGTGTACATGTGTGTGTGCCAAACAAGCATGTGACAGGTGTTGGACAGGAATGGTGTTAAATTCTCAGCACTGTCCCTATTCTTGGTTATTTGAATCTGTGGCTCCAAAGTATGAAGCTGTAATCCAGTCTTTAATGACTAACGCCTCTATATACGCACACAGACTGCACGCACACAGATGGCACGTCAATACATTCAAGATCATCTAGACCAACCCAGAAACGCACTTCTTACTTTTAATGTTATTTAATAATGATTTTTTTTTGTACAATCACATTAGTAAGGGATGTATTGCATGCTTTGAAAAATGTTCTGCCCCTAAAGCATAAAAAAATGTTTTGTCAAGTAACTTAAATTTACCAAATGTGGCAACATCCAAATTAAAATGTGTTAAAATATTATTTCATTATTTTTATGTTAAGTTACACAAGTTAAATGTTTTACTTTTTTATAGTGTTATACTGTACACTGTATTCCCATTTTTTCTTAGAAGCAAATGCAATAAAACATTTCCCTCCATTATTTAAGTTGGGTGAAAATAATAGTAGCATGTTATTATAGGAAGCCCATTGCCAAGAAAACAAAGGTGTTTATTTCACAATTTAGTTATTTGTTTCTTGGAATTCTGAGAAAATTATATAAAGTGATTTAAAATTGTGAGATGTCAATTTGCAATTCTGAGAAAAAAAGTCAGAATTGCAGGATTTATACTGAGAATTCTCACCTTTTTTCTCACAATTCCAAGATAATACCTCACAATTCTGAAATTATCAGAAATCTAAGTTTACATCTCAATTCTGATTTTTTTTTTCACCACAGAATAACATATAAAAAGTTAATTGCCTTTATCTCGTGATTCTGACTTTTTTTCTCACAGTTGTAAGTTTTATATATCACAATTTGGAGTTTATAAGAATATATCATAAAAAGTTGTTTTTGTTCTATGGCAGAAATGGGCTTCCATACATTTTAAACCACTGGTGATTTAATGTGTTTTGACATGTCTCACTCTGTGAAATAATAGATGCACTGACCATCATAAAGGCAGGGACAAACATTATTTATGTGGGTGGCTGGGAGCTGTCAGATGAAAGAGAATGTTTTTGAGTGAGTACATCAGATGTCACAGCTGTGAAAAAGAGTTATCAGCTTTTACAGTGAAGGAACATTTCTATGGGAACAGCTTCTTATCACTATTAATAATAGCAGGGTTGTCCTTGGGTATTCTTGAAAGAAGAGAGGACAGAGGATATCCCAAAGAAAACCTAACACCCTCATTCAATAACCTCTCTCTTGCTCTCTCACTCTCTCTCTCTCTCTCTCTCTCACACACACTCTCTCTCACTCTCTCTCTCTCACACGCGCTCTCTCTTTCTCTCTCTCTTTCTCTCTGCCCCCTTCAGGTTATATTTAGTTCGGCTTTAGGGGTGTCGACCTCTTGCTCTGCAACAGACTCTGGCCTTACAAGGCCCAACCACAAGTATGGTTGCATAGCAACCCTTGATGTTTTCACCTATGTGAACGAGTCCGCCAATGTGCTACAGTAGCAGCTAATCATCATAATCATCTAATAAGCATCAACAACATCAGCAGCAGACTGAGCATGTGCACCTCATGTCTGGTGATGCTCCTGTTGCTAGATGTGCTATTATGCATGAATAATTTTATGAAAGGTTATTGTAGTTTTTAATCATTTTGTTTTTATTGCTATTTTATTTGCAATTTCGTTTTTCCTTTTTAATTACATTTTTTATTGATTAATTTTGTGTTTGTGTGTGTTCTAGTTTGGTTATTTAGATTTTATTGTTATTGTAGTTTTAGTATTTTAGGGCTGCCAAAGGTTAATGTGCTAAGCTAACTACTATCATTTAAAGATATTTAACTGCTAATTTCTTAGCACAGTCTAGTTTTATTGCCAGTTGCATTTTCATGTTCAATGTATATTAAGTTCTAAAACTAAAATTAATTTTTGACCATTTTTATTTTACGTGTTGTAATCATGCATATGCATTTAGAGTACCTGTAGCTTTAGTTAAAATTATTATTTTAATGATAACACTTATTTTATGTGTTTTGCCTGACCGGTCTGTTTAACACAAATTCTAAAAATAAAAGTTAAACAAAAATAAAACTAAATTGGGCAAAGAATATGGGTAGATTAATCTATTACATTTATTTACATTGCATTTTAAACAATAACGACCAGATTAGTTAGTTATGCTTTCACTATATACTTTGACAAAAATCTTCCATAGCATTATAAATAGCAGTGTTGGGGAGTAACTAGTTACATGTAACAGCATTATGTAATTTAATTAAAAAATAAATGTAAGTGTAATCCATTACAGTTACTGAGAAATCAATGTGTAATTAAATTACAGTTACTTGTATAGTATTGTTGCTATAGTATTGTTGCTTTGCCTGTTTTAAATTTGCATATTGCCTCCTGCCGTTTAAAGACTGTTTAGTAAAGTTATGCTATTCTCATGCTTTTTGATATTTGCTACAACCTGTCTGAGAGTTGCTACCATGGCGAGTGAGAAAAAATGCGCTCCAGTGCTGGAAATTTAAAAATCATTTAGTCCAGAAATCAGAAAAAGGCACAAGTATAACAGTTCAGTGCAAAAAATGTTTTCCCATATTAAAGTGCTATTGACATCAAAGGTTTCAATGTTGAACCTGAGGAAGCATCTGCATAACTTAGCCTACAGTTAAATGTAAGCAGTCATTAAATAAAATTGGAAAGGCATTGCCTATTCCCACCTAATGAGTATTCAAGACATATTTCTGTATTGCTTGGTGCATGTCCAGTCATTTATTTAACGGCCCTTTCACTGAAAATATATAGCTAAAGTTTTTCGGTAACCATGCCAGATCTAATATTACAGTTATTTCAGCATTGTAGCATAACCTACATGAATGGCTTACGGGGTTATTAAGTTGTGAAATTCAGGGCACCAAAGCAACTTTGAGTACTACTGTAAGGTTAACCATGCCTGGTTTAAATGTTTGAAAATGATTAACAGTTGAAAACATTTGAAAAGTAATCAAATGTAATCAGTTACATTAATAAAGTAATTGAACTAGTTACACAAAATATTACATTTTAAATGTTAACTTGTAATCTGTAACCTATTACATTTCCAAAGTAACCTTCCCAACACTCATAATAGTAGGCCTAATGGTAAAATGTAAGTTTGTACATATTTTTGCATCTGTGCAAGAATGAGGACCAAATGTGAGAATGCAGAAGCATGACATAAAGACAAAAGTCTCAGAAGCAGCTGTCACAGGCTTATATTTACAGTGACACTGTTGATTGCTTGTAAGTCTAGAACTCACACACTCACTGACATAATTCAGTCCTGCTAGGATCCAAACACAGTGCGTCTTCTAGAGCTTAATAAAGACGTTTATGCGTATTTTCAGTTGCCATTTTTATCTGCTAAAAGGAAATCATTAAACCCCGAGGTCGATTACAAGCCTGTTTACAACAATTTCTTTTACAAATCTTCTAGCGTATGTATATTCACTTGGTTTATGAGTGTAAGCACCTATATATGATTGTATTATGTGTAAACAGCACTGGGCAGGATCAACTTAGAGGTAAACAGTGTGCATTCTGCATGGGTGTTTGAGTATAGAAATACATTCAGGCATCTATTTGTCTAAGAATAAATTAGATGGTGCAGTTGTCCACTATAGAGTTACAATATTTGTTCCCATACAATTAGAATGAGATTTAGTGTTACTATGGAACAAACAAACAAGTAAATGTACTGTATATGTGTGGGGATCATGGAGATGTACCAGGATGATTTTAAAAGCATGTCATGTGTCCATGCTATATATGTATGTGATCCTCTTTACTGTCCCGCTCATGTTTAGATGAGGGTTTTTTTTATTTTTCTTCCATTCTTGAGGTTGTTTTCTGTGGTGGGGCATGTTTTGATTGGCATGCTTCAGTCCACAAGGGCCATCCTTGTCATGCCAGGGACACTGCTTAAACTTAATAGGGAAAGGGCCTGAAATGTTGTACTTCACACATGGTGGCCTCACACTCTTCCTGAAATGCTCACATTCATGCACATGTGGCTTATTGGCTCCAGTCACAGCAGAGACACACATGCCTGATGCCAACATAATTGCCCTAATCGGCATCTTAAATCAGTGCTCATAATAAATCATCAGCAGCTGTTACAATGATGGTCGAATGTGTTACTGATGACTAAACTAATGGCTTCAGTTCAATTAGAATGTTCTGGGTTCAGTAAAAGTAATGCTCAATCAAAAATGCCTTGCCACAATATTTCCATGTCTCTCCTTTTCTCTCAAAAAGCCTGTGGGTTACAGTAAATGTTAAAATACTCAATGTTTCAATCACTACAAGATACAAACATGTACTATGTATCATTTTTTAATCAGCATTATGCCACAAATGCTGTTAACTCAACTTGTGTTGAACCCAGAATCTCCCTTGAACTGCCATTTATATATCATTAGTCAAAGATCGGTTTATTTAAAAAAGAGAGATAAATGTACACCTAAGTGTTTTCTTAGAACATTTATCCACTTGTAATTCATATGCATAAACACTTGTATACATGTTTGCAGTCACATGGCCATGGTGCACACAGTGTCACCTGTGATCCATCCCAGCAAACATTTGGACGTTTAATGACGGTTGAAAAGACGTCCCTCCGACACGTCCCGTCATGGTTGAAAAATATATCCAAAATGGAAA
>JAFVLL020044067.1:0-10725 GCA_021397915.2 Tor tambroides | reverse complement strand
ATATTTAGTGCAAAATCATTTTCAAACATCTGTTAAATATTAGCTGTGTCTCCTAGGATGGTCAAACTCAATATAACATAAATATGAGATACATATTTTTATCAATGTATTTTTATCAATATTTTCTCAATTACAGACTTATCAGTAGGCTACACAAAGTAGTATTTTGCCTATTTCCAAAATGTTATATTTAAAACATTATTATTTAAAATGTATAATTAAAAAAAGTTCATTTCTGAGGAATAAGGTCATGTGGCAAAAATATATTTGTTCCTGTTTGATACTGTGACTTGACTTGACTTGACCCTTGTCAGGACTCGACTTGACTTGCTTGATTAGTTTGTACTGTGACTTGAGACTTGCTTGAGACTTGATGGTAGGGACTTGAGACTTGCTTGAGACTTGAACATGTGCGACTTGCCCCCACCTCTGCTGTATATATATAAGCAAGATTATTAAAAGTCTACTAAAACCATAAAAAACTAAGTTTACCATAAATGTGAATGAAATAAAATCAACTATTTAAAAAACAGATTTTATTTCTGCTTATTATTTAATAAAAAAATAAAAACTAACAAATTAAATAACATTTAAATATATATACAAAAAAAATCAAAAACTAATAAAAATGACAAAACAGAAAAACAACACAAAATTACAAACAATACATTATAAAAATAAACACTAATTCAAAATGGTATTTCATTCATAACTATAATGGTGGTAAACATTTACTTATTATTTATTTATAATTATATAATTTTATTATTATTTATTTGCAATATTCATTAAAATTTTGAATTTCCTTGTATTTTTTCTGTTTTCATTTTAATTTCTGTTTATCTTTCAGCTTTATTTTTATTTCAGTTTGTTTTTTACAATTTTAGTACTTCACCTTTATTTCAGTTAGTTGCCAAGGCAGCATTACAATTAACAACATTAATTTTAATTTCACTTAAACTTTTTGTAGTTTTTGTTTTTAGTTTTTGTTAACAGTAGCAACACTGAAATAATGGATGTTTCTAGCCATGACAAGCTATTTGAGGGTGTCACAGTCAGTTTCCCTGCCTGCTGGCTACATGGGCAAATAGGCCAATTTTCAGTTTATTCTGGCTATGAACTGCAACAGAAAGAAGCTGTTTGACCAACAAGTAAAGCGACCAACCAACAGTGCATCATTCCCATCCACACAGCGCTAATCACATCAGTAAATAAATCCATCATTGCTGAGCCTGGTCAGTAAACCTCTGTTGAGCTCAGTGGCTTCAGTGTGTGGCTTTGTTAGATCTCTTTGACTTTATCCTGAAGGATGAATGGCTCTAAAGACTCACATTACACTCACTGAGGGATCCAGAGTAAATGACAAGATGATCACTTCTGCTTATCACTGCCCTCCGTCCTGCATATATCAGAGTCAGAGCTGCACAGCAACATGGCTTCGGTCACAGCTTGCTCTCTACGGTTTTGCTTGAACCTAAAAAAGAAAATTCTGTCATTATTTACTCATTCTCATGTTGTTCCAAACTTACTTACTTCAGTGTAACACGAAAGGAGAAATTCAAGCTTCAAAAAGTAAGCAAAACCACTATACAAGTCCAAAAAATATTACATTCCAAGCCATATGACAGTTCTGACGAACACTCCAAAATTTTAGATGTTACTCACTGGTAATCTTCACATCCAGCAAAATGTTAATCAATGAGTTTAACTTGAAAATCAGATTAGTAAATGAATCATTCTGACTGGGTTTGTGGGTTTTAAGAAATGATCCAACATCACTGCTGCACTGATCTCTCATGACAGCATGCCTCACACAAAGCTACCACATAGCTTCAGGTGTGAAATTTTATTCTGGTTTAAAAGGGGAAACATTATAAATGAAACTTACCTGACAACATCAGTTCCTATATCAATATCCAAATAGAATAGCATAAATAAAGTTGCCTAAAGCGCATCTTAAAACTTTTCTTGTGATCTTGTCACCTCTCATCTGTAGCCTACATTTTATATACCTTATTTTTAATGCAATGGTAACTGAAGGCTTCCGGTGTCATTTGCTTCCAGTTATTTTACCTGTACGAAAACGTTATGCTACTTGATATTGCAGACTGGTATTTGTCATCTATATTTGTTATATTTAAACTTATTGTCATAATCATGAACACACTGGTTCAATGGCATGCACAAGGGGGCGGGGGGGCTCGAGCCCCTGCCCCTTTGAGGCCCGACGGTAAAGTGGCCTTGCGGTCCGGTGCCCCCGGTCTGCGATTTCTGCCGAGGGTAGGGGTGTTCGATATGACAATTTTTGATCGTGGACGATAAAAATGTCTCCAAGATCTGCTTTTTTGAAGAAATATTGTAGTATCGTGCTACAGCGCAGCTGCAGTTCTATGGAATTATTTTTGTGCCAATAAAAATGAACGTAATTTTAACAAGAAACTTATACGCTGAAGCTGAATAAAATGTCTTTGAAACTGAAAAAAAAAAATCACAGGCAAAATCTTTGACTTCGTTTTTAATACACTGCATGTTTTGCTAACTGTTTTCTCCTCTTTCTTTCACTGATCTGTATTTACAAATACGCTTCCAGGGTTTTCATTTACGCTTCGGATGTTTTCGTTTACGCTTCTGAAGTTTTCGTTTACGTTCCTGAGTTTTCGTTTGTCATTCTGGCACAAATCTCTTGTGGGGGCGGGGCTAGCAGTGGTGTGTTCTCATTGGCTGCTGAGTTTTTGATCTACAGCTTCTTGATCTGGAAGTGAAGATGTCAGTGTTGTGTTTACATGTGTGGACATGAGAGTCTGTAAGCGTGGCATCTTGTTTCATTTTAATGATATAAAGATAGGAGTTTTTCTATTATTGTGTTATCGTGTTTATCTGCTGCTACACTAACATTACACTGTTGAGATGATTTCTTAGGAACAGCACAGACGAATGATATCACCATCATTATCAGGATACTGGATACTCCGGGTAAGTTGTCTTTATTTAGCCCAATCGCTACAGGACCTGGTTATCTACATACAGTTACTGTCTTCAGTTATAGCATATTTGGTTCGATTAGACCATATTTCCCCCCAATACATAGAGTACTGTACAGTACTAAATATACTGTATTTGACAATGACCGATGCCATTTTACAAGAGCGCTGTCTATCACTGCCTGATTCGCTGCCCAGAGCGCTGTCAACTTTGCCAATATAAAGCCTTTTTACCATGCTAATAAAGCTTTCTGAACATGAATTTGTCAATTGGTGACTGATTTGTGGAGGTTATGAGGAGGAGAGACACGTCTTGACCACAGACCTTGTCTCTGTTCATGATATGTGAACACCCAATTATATTTTTTGAAATATCTCCCTGGTCACAGAGTCTATATTTATTCTGATTACTTTCATATGACTGATCAAGCTATTATATATAGTATGAGTAAAAAAAAATGCTTTTTCTGTGTCCAGATTTGACTGTAATAATAATGCAAAAATTGTCATTTCAGATGAACATTTCGGGGGGAAAAAATCTTTGACAAAAAGTAGTCTTTAATAATGCCTAAATATATGTCCACATGCAAAACCTAATACATGCAAGTGATTATGACTGAAGCAATTAGGGAATACACAGTCATAGATACACATTTATATATAGGGTTATACAGCCATCTAATGGTTACACAGTGGTATTACAGATGTTAAATGTTGCATAATTTTGTGTTATTTAGTACTGTAAAATCCTGTTAAAATACTAGCATGTGTATACATATATATATATATATGTATTTTAAGGGGATTTTACAGTATTTTAATTTGTTTGAAATATTTGAAGTATGAAATTTGTTATGTGGTTCAAAAGCAGTTTATTATAATACATCTCCTTTCTCATTTTCCAGGGAGTGAAGCAACTTTTCCATAAGCAAACTTCTGATGCTGACTCAGAGGATGCAGTGGGAGTACCAGAGATCCCTTGCCCCCATTAGACAAGAATCTTATTTTGTTCAGACACATCACTTTTGAATGACTGGGATCTTGATATTCAGACACCTGATATTCTCCAAATATTTTAATTTCTTTGGAGTTCTAGATTAAAACACACACAATTCACAAGTACACAAGAGGCTGTACTTTATTCTTATTAGTCTATGCTGATCTTGGATTAGCAAACCAACAGCATATGATTGTTAAGGGGATAGTTCACCCCAAAATAAAAATTCTCTCATCTTTTACTCACCCTGATGCCATCCCAGATGCATATTACTTTCTTTCTACAGATAAACACAAATTAAGATTTTTAGGAAAATAATTCTTCTCTATGAGTCCTAAAGATGCTTTAAAAACCACACACAGCGACTGTGACAGTGATCCATCTGAACCCAGTGGCTGAATCAGTGTCTTTTGAAGTGAAACAGATAAAAACACTATAATTTAAACTGTTTTGACTATCAACAATCACTTGCAATCAACTATCGTACGTGCATGGGTTATAATCCACTTGTGTTATGTGGATTCACAGAGATGGATTATTTTCTTAGAAATCTTTGTGTTTATGAGAAACACAAAGAAGAAAGAAAGAAAAGAAAGTCATATACATCTGTAATTGCATGAAGATGAGTAAATAATGAGAATTTTCTTTTCTTTTTTTTTTCGGATGGACTATCCCTGTAAAGACTGATATTGCACTTCATTACATAACATACTCATTCAGTGTTTTGTTACTTATACTGTAACATGAACTGTTCAAAGGATCATTGTATCATTTAAAATATATATGAACTGTATGTACCTTAAAAATATTCTGCATATTATGTACTTGTGCATTTTGTATAGTATTGTATATTATGAGAATACTGTGCATTACATGTATACCATGCAGTGTGTCTTTTTTGGATCCTGGTCTTTCCTGTCACAACATAACTGCATCCAAGACTTTCACTTTGATACTTGTGTATATGCTGTAGTAACAATAAAGAACGTAAATTTATTTGAATTAATTTATATTTTCAATTACATGCATTCAACTGGTTTATAAAAGTCACAATTAAAAGAGTTGATGATTGTAAAAATGTTTTACATTTTTAAATGGTAGATGATAATGTTAACTAAATAAAATAACAATAAATACCACACACATATATGGTATTCTCTTTAAATTATAACAGCACAACCTAATTAGACCCTACAATGCAAAATAATCATCAGGAATATACAAATATTCTCCGAAAACTTTGGAGATTACACAATATTATCAGGATTATATACAGTACTTTAATGTACAATTAAACCGCAACAGACCTTCATTTTCTCTCACGTTTGATCGTGCTCCTAAAAGCTTATGTCAACAGAGTAGTAGCAGCAGATAAATACAGATAAAATTAAAAAAACAAAACTCCTATTTTTATATCATTAAAATGAAACAAGATGCCACGCTTACAGACTCTCATGTCCACACATGTAAACACACCACTGACATCTTCACTTCCAGATCAAGAAGCTGTAGATCAAAAACTCAGCAGCCAATGAGAACACACCACTGCTAGCCCCGCCCCCACAAGAGATTTGTGCCAGAATGACAAACGAAAACTCAGGAACGTAAACGAAAACTTCAGAAGCGTAAACGAAAACATCCGAAGTGTAAATGAAAACTCTGGAAGGGTATTTGTAAATACAGATCAGTGAAAGAAAGAGGAGAAAACAGTTAGCAAAACATGCAGTGTATTAAAAACGAAGTCAAAGTTTTTGTCTGCAATTTTTTTTTTTTTTTTTCAGTTTCAAAGATATTTTATTCAGTTTTAGCTTATATTTTCGTAAGTTTCTTGTAAAATTACGTTCATTTTTATTGGCACAAAAGTAATTCCATACAGTTCTGGCGCCGCCGTCTGTATGTACTGTACAGCGCGACATACATTCACATCAGTGTTAACTCAGTGGTAGAGTTACTCTCACGGGACACTGCACTTATTCACAATCACAAAAGTACATTATTTGCATCTGCTTTAAAGCCTTGCCGGTTAAACATTTCATTCACGCACTGGTCAGACATGCGCTTTTTTCTGAGCACAAACACCCAAAGCGCGCACACGAAAAAGTCAGTCAAACAGGGCCTGATTATTGAACTAAGTTATCTTTTGAGCTAATACTGTCAAAACACACAAGGTTTATGTATAGACTCAGTTGGTTATGTCTAAAATGAAAGTAAACAGCTGAGAGAAACGGATGTGTGCCTGTATATTTGATGGGAGCAGGTCTTAAAGGGACAGTACTAAACATGCTGCCGACTGTAATTAAAGGGATAGCTCACCATAAAATTTTATATCTGTCATTATTTACTCCCTCACATGTTGTCCCAAACCTGTATTAATTTCTTTTTTGTGCTGGACACAAAAGAAGATATTTTGGAGAATCTGGGTAACCAAACAGTTGACTTTGATAATAGGAAGAAAATACTATGGAAGTCACTGAGGACCAGCAACTGTTTGGTTTTCCACATTCTTAAAAAGAGCATTTATGTTTAGCAGAAGACTGAAACTCATTGAGGTTTAAAACAGGTTTTAATGTAAGAGAAAAATCACTCACTACTCTTGACTGAAAAACTTTA
Organism: Tor tambroides; assembly: GCA_021397915.2. NCBI lineage: Eukaryota > Metazoa > Chordata > Actinopteri > Cypriniformes > Cyprinidae > Tor > Tor tambroides. The sequence goes on along the minus strand of JAFVLL020044067.1, from coordinate 4,137 downwards.
ATACAGTTGCTTTAATAGGAATCAGCCTATATAGTGTTTTATTTTTATATTTGTTCATTCAATTTCTTGAATGCTCCTGCTAAATACACCTATTGTAGCCTACCTGAAAATAAAACACCGTTTATTTTATTTGTATATAGTGTGTATTTGTAATGTGTAACTTTGTTCTTATTTTTTAATAACAAAGATAAAATAATGACAAAGATTTTTATCTTCACCCACTTTTGCCTAAATATCGACCATCCTTTTTTATATTTTGTTTCCTTAAAAGGCTGTCCTTATAATAAGGAAATTAGTTTAGCTGTAATGCTCAAACAACTTGCAAAATAGAAAAACCAACATGATAAAGAATTGTGATAAAATCGTGAATTGTGACATTTCTAAAAAAAAAACAAAACAAAAAAAAAACATTGTGACATGATATTTTTAACATTTCGCCCACCCCTATAGCCGAGGGGGACCAAACACATCACCCAGCCCAATCCATCCATACCCCCCATCCCCCCACCCCCGGGTCCGCGATTGTGCCTTGTAATGCCATTTCGCCCCTGCCCCTCCGGAGGCCTGTGCACGCCACTGCACTGGTTTATAAAGTGCAAAGAGTTTGCCGTTTACAGCACTTATTTTTCTAGTTTACCTATAGCTGCTAATGAACCGGAAGTCTCGCACATTTACAGAAAATAGCTTTTGCGTTGCAAACTAAGCTGATACATGTGCATTCAATGAAGACGTGCAAGCGGCTGATGTTGTAACAAACAAAGTTATGTACTTGTAATAGCGAAGAAAATTAGTAAAACCAGTAAAAGTGCTAATTATATGTTTTTCTACAAGTTTTGGTTCATTAGTGTCTGTGAAGGACATGCGCAGTTCCTCAGGCTTTCCACACAAACCCCACTTCATATATTTTCCTCAATTTTGGTTGAACTATTACTATAAAGCAACCGTATGTGAGTTGTTTACCTTGAAATAACAGTTGCAAAATCATTCCTTGGGTAAGTTATAGTCGAATGTCTTCTGTTTCTTTTCCACGCTCCTCCAAACTTCTGTTATGGAAGTTTGTAAGTTTGGTTAGCGAAATTCGTGACAAGAGCAGACTGCTTTATGGCAGCAACAAACACACGTGTAAAGTTATGCACAATGATATATTAATAACGACAAGGAATTCCACTGAATCAGCTGTAGGGGGCTCCAAACTCACAAAAATACACAATACAGACAGTAATTTTAAGTGTAACTGAAGAATTGTATTTCCTTAATTTAATTTATTTATTTTACGTTTATTTATTTTAGTTAAAATAGATGTATATATACTTTTTATTTAAAGTTTGTGTTAGTCATGCTCTGGTAAACTATTCTATCAAGAACAGTGTGAAAATTATGATATTGTGTGAGTCTATAAGGATAACTTTTATAGCACGTTCTTGTAATGTTGAGGCTTGACAGCGCCAGTCCTCATTCACTGTCATTACACTTAAAATACTGGCAAGATATATTCTTCTTTTTCTGTTCATACGGGTCATACGGGTTCATACATCATATGGGTTTGAAATGACATGAGGCTGAATACATGAAGACAGAATTTTTAGTTTTTAAGGATTAAAAGGTTATCATTATGTTTAAAGTACATAAGTCAAACTTTTCAACCAAGGTCTTTCTCTCTAAAATACCTCACTTAAAGTAAACTCCTCCTAAAAGTTTTCTACTCTCTGAAGAGATGAACACCTTTTGAGTTCAAAGAAAATAAAGATACTTTCCATCTGCTTTATTTGACACAATTCCTTTACTTTTCATCATGATATGCCATTTTAAAATGTCTATTTTGAATTCTTAATTATTTTTGTGTAAAATCTTCATTATGATCAATAAACGAGTGAAGGCAATGTTAAAAATCTCTGAGAACATCACTTCTGGTTATCTGGAAGGTTAAGTTGCATAGTGGGGTATGGTTTCCTCACAGATCAGAAGATCAGAATGATCAGATCAGAAGATCAGATCACAGTGTGCACTTGCACTGTTGCATACTGTACATTTTGGCAAATGTAGCCATTCGGGTATTCCACACATGTGTGTAGACTGTACACATACTGTGGAAATGGTAGAAATATTTGTATGGCAATATGCTATTCTGAACATAGTCAAGGACAGGGGCAGCAAACTGACAGAGACAGCAGACTTCACAACAATACACATAATACAAAATAAAAACTCCCAGAAACATTACAAGATGCAAGGTCTTTGTTTGTCCTTGTGCATGTGTACTGTAGGTGTGTGTTTAAAATTTGATGGGGGAAAAAAAAAAAAGAATTACATAAAATAGTGAGTGTAATTTTTTTTTCCCAACAGCCCACATCACTGCAAATACTAATTAAAAATAAATAAATAAACAAACAAACATTTTTACACATGGAATGTTTTTATTAATTTTGACCGTTGATAAGGTATTATATTAAACCTTTTTTGTTAGTAAAAAAATAAATAAATAAATAAATAAAAAAAGTGCTTTTTTACATATGCACTGCTTGGTCATAATATACTTTTTTTTTATTATTATTATTTTGATCCATTTAAAAGGAGGTGTAAAATGTTGAATGTGAAATATTATAACAGGCCCTTTGAACAAGTTAAATCAAAAGGTACAGCAGAATATTTTAACTGAATATTGGATTTCACTGCGCACTGATCGCGACCCCAGTAATTACTCATCACCTTTTCAGCTTTAATACCCTTTATGTCTGCCTTTACCATACAGACCTGGCATATTTAATCATCTGCATAAAATATTAAAAGAATATAGATGACCACTGTGGGTTTTCCAGCATTCACACTAATCAAAGCTTACATTTACATGGAATGCCACTAGTAAATGATGTGGAGATGAGATAATGTACAGATAACTGTAACGATTCTGCTGTAATCATCTGCTGTAATGTATTAATTATACAGTAATGGTTCAGCTTACTTTATATGCTTGAAGCAGTACATAATAGGCATGTATGTATATAAAATTACCTGTATCTGTTTTAAAAACTGAATAAAAAAATCCATTTTATATGTAAATATGTATTTTGCATTTATAGTTTTAAATATGCATTGTGTAAGTTATTTATTGCATTTTATTACAACCTTTATGTAAAATAAAGATAATATATGTGATTCGTTCACAATTAGTTTCTGTTACATCATTTTACTAGAAGGCTACAAGTAACTTTTGCCGTCATTTTGTGCCTCAACTGTGTGTGAATGAGTCATTGAATCACTCAACCAATTCATTTATGACCAAAACAAGTCTTTATATCCTTATTTAAATTTTGAAGTGTGTTCAGTTCTACTGAGACTCCAGAAAGAGTGTCCTGTAGATGTCAACAAAGCATATGTAACATTTGCTTTATAAAAAAGATCATCTAAAAGACAGCGAACTAACACTACTGCGTGCACGGCAAAAATGATTTTCTTCTTCAGTCTTATTTTTGAGTACAAAAACTTTCTTAACCCTCATGTTGTGTTCCGGTCATTTTGAACCGAAGAGGATTTTCTTTTTCCTAAAAATGCTAGTTCATGTTATTGCACTGGACTAAAACTCACTGACCTTGCTGACACAGGGTATAAAAAATTGATAATTTTTGTATTTTTTTTTAGTGGGATTTTCCCCCCACATTGTTACACCTGTGGTATTCCAGATAAAAAAAATGACCAGCCTACAAAACCTGCTTTTAAATTTCTCATTATGCTATATTATTAACAAATGTTGGATTCAGTCCTTTTATCAACTTATTTTCTTTCTTTTAGCAGGTTTTGTTTTAGAAATGATTCATCGTAGGCTGATCTAAACTTATGCACCTCAGTTTTTGAGTGAAAAAACATATTATTTGTAGATTATTTTGCCAATGTTCACAAAAAAGTGCATGGGAAAAAATGACAAAAGATTGAATCCAAGATTTAGGGATAGTATAGCATAATAAGAGATTTAATTTTTAAAAGGCTGGTCATTTGGCCTAGTATTATGGGGCAGTCGTGGCCTAACGGATAGAGAGTTGGACTTGTAACCCGAAGGTCGCGGGTTCGACTCTCAGGTCCGGCAGGGGTTGTAGGTGGGCAGAGTGAATAACCAGCGCTCTCTTCACGGTGCGTGCGTGTGTG
>JAFVLL020044066.1:0-16040 GCA_021397915.2 Tor tambroides | reverse complement strand
TGTTAGAATAGAAAAGGGTCCTGTCCAAACTGTTGCTATAATATTAGAAGCACACAATTCCCTAGAATATCATTATATGCTTTAACATTAAGATTAGTCAAACCTGTTCATTAGAAGGGGGCGACCCAATACTTTTGGCAATATACTGTATGTATCTATTTTCTCCTTTTTTAGAGCAGTAATAGCATTCTTTGAAGCTATTATAATTTTTCGCAGCTTCCGCGTGAAGTGCAGTGGTCACATGGTACAAGCCGTAGCTCTCAGAAAACTCCCAGTTCACAAGTTGAAATTACGAGTTCGACGAGGACGTGAATGCTTTTGACAAGTTGGTATCTTGTAATTACGGTAATTATGATATGGCGTGAACGCACCTTTAATCTTCAGCAGAAAAGTGAATTGCTGACTCTCGCGAGAAGTGAATCCAAAGGACGCTTTGCTGATGCTCTCCACGTTCTGTGTGATTGGCTGTTTGCTGCATGTGCCACACTTTCAGGTGCACACGCTCCAGAGTTAATCACAAACTCTGGTTCAAACTCTGAGTTGACAAAGAATGTTTATATCGAACTTTGTGAGCCCAGTGAACCTGATCTAAACCAAGTTGGCTTTATTGGGTTTTGTCAACTCAAAACTTACTCTGCAACTCTGAGTTTGTTCATCTCTTCGTGATACAGGCCACGGATGTGTAACAAGTTGTGAACAAATCTCCATGCCTGTTTTCTGTATTGCTCTTGGTTTGTGAGTCTTACCATTGGGAGCCTTTGTCAGCTTGTCTTTTGTCTTCATAGCAAAATCTCTCTCCTCTTTCCGCTTTTCCTCATCCTCAATCAGCAGCAACACTATCTTAGCCTTTTCTCTCACATTTACCCCCTACAAAGTGTAAATCCATTAGTGACAATCTGCCATTATTAATGTAATGAGTGTAGAAGAATCTAGTATTTTGCAATACCTGGTCCTTTCCGTCCTTGTCTGTGAAGCGGTATTCTGTTAGGACTTTGATAATGTGTATGTTCTCCACACTCTGTTGAGGGATGCGGTCAGAGCCCGTTTTCAACAGATATTCAAGAAGAGTTAAAGACTGTGGAAGAAGAAAAGAGAATACATGATCTATCAGGTGTTTTGACAATCCGTAATACATACAAGTTTGGGGTCAGTACTTTTAATGTTTTTGAGAGAAGTCTCTAATGCTGAACAAGGCTGATCAAAACCAAAACCAAAGCAAAACCAGTAATACTGTGAAATATTACGACACTTTAAATACTAATATTAAGAAAAGGGTGTTACCCATGTAATTCTATGTGATGTGCCACTAGCAAACATGACTAAATATAAAGCGTAACTCAATCTCTCTTTCTACATTTTCTCTCTCTCTCTCTCTCTCAATAATACTACAAAAGCCGTAAGTAAACAACAGAGGAAGAAACATGGCAGTGAAACTGAATGGAAAATCCTGCCTGCACATAATCAAACACTGCAGAGGCAGCAACAACGGTCCTTCTGACAGGAAAAAGCCAGCCACTGATCAGGTAACATGATCAGCTGCGTAATAGAGTCACAAAAACGATCACTTGCTATAAATATTCAATCAGTCTGAGCAGGCAAGCAAGCAAAGAATCTGGTTCCTTAAACCTGTGTTCTCTTCAGCTCTCTCCTTCACTCACCTTGTACACGTGCCTCCAATTCTTGTCATCATTGAGACGCTTCCAGAGCATGCTCAAAATCTCGTTACAGGCCACCACATTGTAGGTTAGATCCGAGATGTCGGCCATCTGGGAGCTTGATGGCCCCCAGGGGTCATTAGAAGTCGCTTCTCGAACCTACAAAACATATCCAACACATAAAGGTTCACTATATACACTCTATATACAGCGAGTATAAAATTCACTATATATACTCTTCATTTCATTGGTAAGAGTTTCATAAACAGATAAATGTACAACATAATGTTTGGACAGTGGATTCCACAATTTAATATGCAAAGAAAACATAAGGTCATGTGACCACAATGTAGCATACAACTGTAAGAAATGTTTATCGTTCCATACTGTTTTAAATACTAGTTTTAAAAGCATAATAGGCAATATATGACTGAATAAATCTGATAAATATAAGTGACAAAAGTAATGCAGTAGTGTGACCTTGAAACTTGAATGGGGTTGACTTAAGAGCGATGACAAAAGACTGAGAATAAACTGTGCAATAAAAAAGCAAGTGAAACTCACCTTGACCTCTGCCTCAGAGAAATTCTGAACAAGATTTTTCAGTTGTCGTCGCAGCATTGAGTGAGTCATGATGGCGGTTTTGTCCTAGACCTTTTTAAGAAAAACTTGTAAATTGTACATTATATTGTACAACAAATATGATCTTAAAAAACTGCTTCTTTTATATCACATATCACAATTATTGTTTCCTAACTTTGATAATTAGGAAAAAAAGCCTTTATAATATGGCAACAGGCACTATTATTTCTGTTATTAGTCCATTTATAATAGAAAGTATATGTTAGATCAGTCTTACTTTAGGATAATTACACTATTATATAATTTATTAATATTGATTTTAATATAATATTTTATTTCAGTTTTAGTTTTAATTATTTTAGCCTATCAAAATGAAAATGAGAAATGTTGCATTGGCAACTAGATGACATAAAATAAGCTTCTTCTTTTTTCATATTTTATTTCAGCAAATATTTATTTTATTTCAAGTATTTTTTTATTTAGTAGTTAACTATAATAACCCTGATCAGAGCTCATAATATACACCATGCTATCATGAATAGGTTATTAACAAAACACACAAGTGAACAAAATTAAAAGGATATGCAATGTCATTTATTTATTTATTTTGCTCCTCTTACCTGCTAAATAAAGGATGTAGGAATGGGTGTTGACTGAGTTTCTCAAATCGCTGACAGGCACTTCAGTCCATGAGCTTTTCCCTACGGCACCTTTATGGGCTATAAATCATAAATACGAGGACAAACTCTGTAATAAACTTTGTTTTGAAGAAACAGTTCCCAAAAGAAGAAACCCAAAAATTCTGACAACAAATATATTAATTTATATGCTACCCTCTGGTATTTACAACAGCATTTTTAATTTGTAATAGCTATAGAGTATTTCAACATCAACAGCCAACATCTTTTCAAACAGCATCATCCTGCCATCAAAATAATGCTTGATTTTATTCTATTTTCAGCAGCAAATCCAGCCTGCGCTGTGAATATTTGCCAAATGCTCTGTGGTCCAAATGTTGATCGATTTATTTAACAGTTTGGCAGATAGACATCTTACCAATGCTGCCGACACCAAACGCCTCTCAGCTAATATGTGCTTGAAAGCATCATATGATGACAATCACTATAACAAACATGAAATTACAGCACTAGTGCGCTGTCATATAACGTTACAATAAACTGAGAAACTGTCGCATCATACTGATCGTGCCCTGACTGTAATCTGACACCTGCAAAAGCTGATTTGGGTTTGGTGAATGAAGAGCCATCGCCATAAAAAAGCAGGGTAATAATGCATGATCATATACTGCACCTTAGCTAAGGGTTTACATAGAGCATCGCTTCTTGCGTCAACTCGAGGACAGAATTTCTGACTGATGGATACAAAAACATACATATATATTTTTAAAATACCAACCTTTTGGGAGAATGAACGGGAGAGAAGATGAGAAGCTTTTCCAGAGCCTAGCGGAAATTTCCGCTTCCGTTTACGGCTACCTGTCAAAAAACGAACGCAGCCCAAGCCTCTGACTAAATATTCATGAGATGGGAGTGGCGGTTTGTAATGCGTGCAACACACTAATCCGCTGGTTAGTTAATATTTATGAGTGGGCGTGGCTTTGTGGTTTACGTTGAAACCCACAAGGGTAAACAAATCTGCCGGATATTTTTTTTTTTTTTGCATTAAAGCCCTTAGACAATAAATAAGAGACAATAAACGAGTAATGTATACATTATGAAGGTAAAGGCTTCGTCAAATCTGCTACTTGGTCTATTGAAATTCCAAGGGGACACAAACAGGCAGTGACAAATCCGCTAATCCCAACATCATGGTTGCTAACGCACCGAGCCTGGTTTCCATAACAATCAGTCGATCCATACATCCTCAGATCTGATGACGCGTGATGCTTGATTCTCAAGCTCGTGCCTGGGGCATTGCTGACGTCACTGACGCTCCAGTGCCTGTAGAAGCGGCTGGCCCGCAATAACAAATTGGATGAAGACAGAAATATTACTCACATCCATTGAAATCAGTTCAAGATGGCGTCCGAGGTGGAATACGAGTCCATTCTGTGCGTGAAACCAGATGTCAATGTTTACCGCATCCCGCCACGGGCGTCGAATCGCGGATACAGGTGAATTATAGGATGTGCGGGCCTGAGCCCTTGGCTGGTGGCTGTTCTGTAAATAATCTTGGAATACCATTTTGCCGTGGCTGCACCACGCTGCTATTACGAGCGACGTTTGATAATAAATAATGCGTTTATCGCACTTTATTAATGTTATGCGCACTGTCATGCCGCACAGACAGTGTTTTGTCATTGGTTTATCGCGATAGAAAGAAAAACATCTTGTCATGTCAGATGCTTGGTGTGTTTGACTGCGAGCTCACGACTCAACCTTAATAGGATGTGGTGTGGAATAATTACATTTAGAATTATTTCATATCATTCTCATGCAGTTGAAGTGCATAGAGAATCTCTCATTTCATTTGTAATATTATTCTGGTTATTTGTAATATGTTATTGTGTTATGTGTGTTATGTGTGAGATGTGTGTTTTCAGGGTCGTATATGTGGTCCAGTTTATATGGAGTATAATTAGTCCTAAAAGCTCTTGCCCATAGAGAATGTTATACTTCACTGACACACATTTTAGAGGAGAAATCCCACTTGTATTCCTTCATGAGGAGCTTGAAGGCTTGTAATAGTTCTGGAAATTGTAATAATATTGCTGGTTTTGCCATAAACTGTCGAAAAGTGTTAAATGTCTTCTGTTCCAACTGTCTTCTGGTTATTTTCACCAGTCATTTTCTGGTCAGTGTCTGTCTTCAGGTGAAAATGATCAGAAGACAGTGGGAATAGAAACCATTTAGTCCCTTTCCAGTTATGATACTTGAATTCAAACTACAAGGTCAGAATAAAAAAAAGAAACCTTGCATGAATCATTTACAATAAGATCAATAACATGCATTTGGAAAACAGGTAGGATGAATATTCAAATTCAAATTATTTTTGTGACAATCACTTTTTTCTCCTCTACTCATTGCTGTGATGTCTTATTTTTGTTGTTAAGCTCATCCAAAAGATATTTCCACAAATAATAAAAAAAAAAAAATAACTAGAGTTGTAAAAACCATTTAATTTGATGGACCTGAAATGACATTTGTGCTGTGATAATGGCAGGGCGGCTGACTGGAAGCTAGACACTCCTGACTGGACAGGCCGTATGCGCATTACAGCAAAGGGCAAGGTGGCTTATATCAAATTGGAGGACAAAATCTCAGGTTAGGAAAAAAAAATGACCTGAATGTTTGATTGGATTTTTCTCAGAGACATCTGTGCAGCAAAAGAAGCTCCTAGTTGTCCTTTTTCTATGATTGCCTCAGGTGAGCTGTTTGCTCAAGCGCCAGTAAAGGAATACCCTGACATTGCAGTGGAGACAGTCAGTGATTCCAGTCGCTATTTTGTTCTCCGAATACAGGATGACAATGGTTAGTGTATTATCTTTAAACTGACCTTGTTTTACATACCCTGCCATAATAGAATGTCTTGCAAATAAGTTGTACTTCACTTCTGTGTTACAGTTTAGACATGCATTATCCTTGCTGCCTGTATTTTAGGTCGGAGTGCATTCATTGGCGTTGGGTTTGGAGACAGAGGTGATGCCTTTGACTTTAATGTCGCCCTGCAGGATCATTTCAAGTAGGTTTCCATCAAAATTCATGTGAATGTTTATGACTTGAAATGCTTTTGTATTTGTAGCGACATCTTGGATGCCAATGGATGTTTTTAGTTAATTTCTTTGGGGCATAATAAGCAATGTTAGTGTGTACACTCTTTAAAAAAGGTTCCAAAAGGTTTTTTTGGCAACGATGACATAGAAGAACCATTTTTTCGTTCCCCAAAGAACCTTTCACTGAACAGTTCTTGAAAGTGTGAAATGTGAAGAACAATGGAAAAAACATTTTTCCACTATAAAGAACCTTTTGTGGAATGGAACGTTTCCATGAATGTTAAGGGTTCTTCATGGAACCATCAATGCCAATAAGGAACCTTTAGTTTTGTGTACACGGTACAGTTTAGTTATTTATTTCCTTAATCTTTCCTTCTCTTTTTCTGTAAGGTGGGTGAAACAGGAGAATGAAATCAAAAGTTCTCAGGCTGCAGACTCAGGACCCAAACTGGATCTAGGCTTCAAAGAGGGACAGACCATCACACTGAATATCGGGGTAAAACTAAACTAAAATGCAAAACAGCTGAAAACTGCTTTTGGAATTGGATTTAAAAAAAAAATGAGATTATGGCCTTATAGTCTTGCATCACTACATTTACATAAAAATATACAGTGATTTGTCATGCCCTCATATCATAAATAAACATGAGCTTGTGTTAAATTAGAGAAATGTTTCTTTGTATTTAGCAAGGTAAAAAGAGGGATAAGCCCCGCCCTCAGAGCTCAGGAGGCTTGGGGCTCCTCCCTCCACCTCCAGGAGGAAAGATAGCCCCTCCTCCTTCATCCAATCACAACACAGTACAGCCATCAGGAGGAGCACAAACAGGTACATCATTTGACATCATTACTGCTTAAATATAAAGTAAAGCATCCTCTATTCTTTGATACTATGGATTAGATATATGTGTAATATATTAATAATGTAAAGAAAATCTGACAATGTTTTTATTAAAGGAACTGTTCACCCATTTACTCCAGTTAATGAGCTATAGATGAGTTTGTCTCTTCATCAAAACAGATATGGAGAAATTCAGCAGTATATCATTTGCTCACCAATGGTTCCTCTGCAGTGAATGGGTGCCGTCAGAATGAGAGTCCAAACAGCTGATAAAAACATCACAATAATCCACAAGTAATTCACACAACTCCAGTCCATCTATTAACATCTTGTGAGGTGAACAGCAGTGTGTTTATAAGAAAAATATTAATCATTAAAAAGTTTTTAACTTCTGACTAAAATATGACTCCTCTATCCATAATATTGCTTTCTCCAGTAATAAAGCAGTCTTGTTTGAATCAGGAGAGATATTTGCACAGATCCTTCTACAAAAGAGAAAAAAGTTCTTAATAAATATGTTAGTGGGTTTTGATGTGAGAGGACAACAGGGGATGGACTTTTTCATTGCTAAATTTCTCCAAATCTGTTCCAATAAAATAAGGAGTTCATCTACAGTATATCTTTGAAGTCCTGAGGGTGACACATTCAACCAGTTTTAATTTTTGGTTGAACTATTCCTTTAATATGTCAGCCCGCTCTAAATGCACAGACACATAAAGACAAGACACAACTACATTTTACACACATCATTGCTCATACAAAAAGAATTTTAATTACATACTACTTTTGTTTTTCTATTCTTTTTTTGACCTCACTTCCTTCCTCTACTTTTAGGATGTTTATTAGAACTGGACAGCAGTAACTCTAATACAGTGGTTCAGTCAAACCCCAGCTCTGACCTCTGGGGTGACTTCTCTAGCTCTGCAAGGTAACATGATTAGTGACCTTGATTCTTGACCGTTGAATAAGTTCCTGTATTCAGATATTACTACTAGCCACTAAATATTTTCATTAAACTGCTCTTAGACCACTACCTGTATATGTAAATGTTCTCTTTCTTTCTTTCTTTCTTTCTTTCTTTCTTTCTTTCTTTCTTTCTTTCAGCTCTGTTCCACCTCCAGCACCACGCCAAGACCCCTCCTCTGGGAACTGGGTCCAGTTCTGAAAAAGTTTTATCCTCCTTCATTCCATTATTGTTCCCATTCCTCCATCAAAACTACTGCAATTAAAAGATACTGCATAATTGTATGGAAAATTAGAGGCAAGCTGTATGTCATGCTGCTAATCTTAGCAGGGCACAGAGGCGAGAAATAGGCTATTAGGAATTCTCTTAGAATCAACCAAATAAAATTATGAATAAGATTGTATAAAAGAGAGGAACATCCCATGGGTGTTATATGTAAAACTTTATGGTAATATTTTGAGGATTGTTTCAGTATCTTTACATTTGTCCACAAGGTGTTGGATGTGTCCATTTTGTTGTCATGACTTGTATATGTTTGTCTTAGGTTTTGGAGGAGTGAATATATGTGCTTGAGTGTTTAAAAAAAGGCAGAGATTTTGTTTGAAAGTGTTGAATTAAGTGAGCCCTGGATATGTTAAGAGCTTAACATCTTGTATATCATAAGAATATATAAAACCTGTACAGTATAAATATTCAAAAATACTGACTGAAGGCCTCAATGTAGAAAAATTATGTCCCTCAAATAAAGGGATTATGTCTAGATATTCATTACATATCCATATTGTCATTTACTTGACTAACAGAGTCATTTACGTGTTAAACAAAAATAAAATATACAAACTACAACACACATTGCTTCAAATGTGATTATTTTAAATAATATAAAATCTTTGGAATATGATTCTCAAAAATATTAGCATTTGCCCTTGCAGTCTATAAAAAAAAAATTAAGTCCTACAATGCTTTATATGTAACTTAGCTTATGGAAACAAATGCAAACACATTGCTGTTATAAAGTTTGCATTAGGATTTGCTATATCAAATGAATGATTTCTCTTTTTGTCCATTGCTGGATATCAAGCCCCTTGACCCCAAAGTACAACAGCTTATTTTTCTGCTTTATTATGCTTACAAAATGTAAAAAGTTATTAGTATATTAATAGTGTTCTGCCGAAATACCACACTTACTATAGTACCACCCTGTCATGAAATAAATATCATGGTCTTAATGTAGTAACAATAACTGAAAATCAACAATAACTGAAAAATTCATAACCGAGATTGGCTTTTTATTTACTTGGTGAATGCCACTGAATTTGTGAAAACTACTAGATTTGGAAAGTAAATATAATCACCATAAATACTCGTTAATCTGTCTCATGTCAGCTGATATTTGTGTTTATCAGTTTGTGCTGCAAAATCCAGTTTAAGATGGTAAATGCTGTGGACCATGGTAGCTACTCTGAGATGCTCATTAGTCATGTGCTAGACCATCTTGGACCAGCAACAAATAAGTTCCCAGTTTAAGGTTGTTTTTGGAACATGGTGACCGGTCCTCTAATGGCCAGGTTGGACCAACTACCAGCTAAACACTGTCACTAGCTTAAGATAGATTTTCAGCAGATGACCTTAGGCCATGCAGCTGGGTCTCACATCTGTTTCTGTTCATTAGCCTATATCTAGCTAGATAACATCTTGCTGACTTTTCTTAGCTGCTTTGATTGGTTGTGCAAGAACTACCATCACAGCCTGTACTTCTCAGTTTGGCCACCAAACGTCTCTGTCACACTAGTGCTGAATGTTTTCATAAAACCTGCACACCTGCTCCTTGTATGTTGTGAGTAATGACCTGTTAATACCCTTTGTAGTTCCCTTAATCTGTGTGATCTAGCTAGTTTGTTCACAACATCATTCTGTTTGGCTTAGTTTTTCATTTTAACAAATGTTTGCCTGTACCCTTGACTCTTTTCAGTGGGTTACGATTCACATAATTAGTTGAATTGCTTTTGAGCTTTAAACTAGGACATCTATTAATGGGTTTTGAGATTTTTAACTGTGCAATTGGATCCAATTTTTGAACCTGGACCACAAAACCAGTCTTAAGTCACTGGGGTATATTTGTAGCAATAGCCAAAAATACATTGTATGGGCCAAAATTATCGATTTTTCTTTTATGCCAAAAATCATAAGGACATTAAGTAAATATCATGTTCCATGAAGATATTTTGTAAATTTCTTACTGTAAATATCAACTTCATGTTTTATTAGTAATATGCATTGCTAAGGACTTCATTTGGACAATTTTAAAGGTGATTTTCTCAATATTTAGATTTTTTTGCACCCTCAGATTCCAGATTTTCGAATAGTTGTATCTCGGCCAAATATTGTCCGATCATAACAAACATCAATGGAAAGTTTATTTATTCAGCTTTCAGATTATATATAAATCTCAATTTCGAAAAATTGACACTTAAGACTGGTTTTGTGGACCAGGGTCACATTTATGGGTGCTCCAAGACTGGAGACACTTGTCAGTTACTAGGTATCTAATTTTTCTCAACTGCTGTATACACTTTCTCCAGATTAAGATGGTTGTACTCAATTTCCTTTTGAAATAAGTGAGTATGGATTATCATACATTGGTGTAATTAATAAATAAAAAGAAAGAAATTAACTAAAAGCAAAAGCAACATTATAATAGACCAGTCTGTAATGAACAATGATTATTTAGTTGGAGGATATTTTTGTGCAGTTAATTTTAATTCAGGGAAATAACATTTAATGTATTTGACAAAACTGAGAAGTGAATAATGACTAACAATTTGGTCTGGTTTGTATACAAAACCATCATATGGCTTTAGAACACTTGGAATACGTTGCATGATTACACATTTATTAAATGGAAAAGAGTGGCCTATACATTATTCAAAATTTCTCATCACTTTGGTACAACATGAGAATGAGCAACAATGATAGAATTTTAATTATTAGGGAAGCTGTTTCTTTTAATGTTTAATTACTGTATGTGAAGTGAGATTTTGGATCAGTGAGATTTTGGATCAGTGGGATTTTAAAATGGCCAGGGCTTCAGTGCAATGGTGCAGAAATAGAAACCAAACGATGAACAAAATGTCCTGTGTCTCATCATGGTAGTGGCAGGTTAGGATACAGTGTGAAGATTTGTTTTGAAAAGTTGCGAGGAAATGTTCTTGGCTAATAAAGGTTTGGCATGTTTGGGGATCAGCTGTTCACTCGTTGATGCTTGTTTGAACTGGTCCTCATTCAGAAGTCTGAATGTGTGAGAGACGTGTGAACACGTGTGTTATTTGGCACCACCCTGTCAACATGTCTTAGTGATAGATTGTGGACTTGATCTTTCTCTCTCACTCACACATTTGTTCTGCTTAAAAGGTTCTTTTATTAGCAAATTGGACACTCTCCCTGCCTGTAAATGATTTTGTTGGTTGCTAGTGCTGATCTCCCTTCCTCGGTGCCTGATCAAACATGTATAGTGAGCTATCATGATCTCTTGTTTTAGCAGGAATCAAAAGATCTTGGCTAAAATAGTATACTGTTTTTCTATACAGTGTCTTTATATGTCAAAAATAGTGAAAGAAGTATGCTATTCTGAATTCATTGCTTTCGCATGCTGCTTTTTGCATACTGTATAGCAAAGTAAGCATATATTAATGCTGAGAATATGGTGTGTAATTTAAAAAAATCTTTATCATTAATATTTTCATGATTAAAGCTAAATACATGGCAAACCGATTTTCAGATCATTTCTAATAAGGCACTGAAAAATTAATCATGGTATAGTTTATTATTTGCATCTATTAGATTTTATTGACATCATAATTTTCAAAGAATATCTGTTTAAATTCCTTAGAATTACCATAAATCTATTAAATTTAATCAAGTATTAACATGGTTTAAATATGGCTAGCTGTAAAAACAGTGCAAGATTTAAATAATGTATGAGATATAAAATATTGAATTTGTGTGTGTATATATATATATATATATATATATATGTATATATATAAGTTAAATGTATAAACCTGGTTATTGTGTGTTTAATACATATTCAGTTTATTAGTACTATTAGACCAATTTCATTATTGGTTCATTTATGTATGAAAAAATGCATCACATTAAATATAGTAGTTTGTTAAAACTCTGTAATCCAATGAATGTAAATTTTGTATGCAATTAAAAAACATAGGCTAATCAGTCTTAAATATTTCCTCTAAAGTTAAAGTTGTCTCAGCCAATGGAATTTCATAGGATCCTCCACAATATGAGGCTTGCAGTAGCTTCAAGAGGTTTATTTTCTGAACATTTCCTTTAAGGAAGAAACTTTACGAACAAAAAGTTGGTATTTCTGGCATTCCAGTGCTATAAATTCATCAAACTTATAGACAGATATTTCTCTCACGCACATTTACTTACAAATTAACATATGCAAGATGACAGCATACTTTAACACTTGCATAATTACATATAAATGTGTTTTAATGTAGTATATCAAATGAAAGGTCATATGGAATACTTAGTAGGGCTGTCAAATGATCTTCGTGGATCTTCTCCCTTCATGTAATGAGCTATTTCAGCTGTTAATCTCTTAACAAGGTGCCTAAATAACTTCAGATTGAAAGGGCAAAATCTGACACTAGTGTTTTTTGATGTCTTAATTTAGCAGCCTAGACTGTATTAATTCAGTTTCTTGAGCAAATATTTGCCATTTTAAATGTTTTCAATTTTTTTCTGTTTTTTTTTTTTTTTTGGACAGTCAGGTGGTCTTCATTTGTTTACGGTATATTATTTTTTTCTTATTTGATATTCCAGACTTTGTGCAAATTTATGCACAGTTATTTTAATTCTATATATTTAGCAAATATGGTTGCCTTATTTAATCCATAATTTACAATGTTATGTTTTCATGGATCATTTGAAGGAGTCTGAACCTAAGCCAAAGACCTATCCATTACATGTAACTTCACACTTTGTGGGTGTGCATCTGTGTACAGTGTTGATAAATGGAGGGACAGGTTTGAATGCAGAAGTGTGAGACACTTAAAGATCGGTGAAGACTGTGTGTGTTTGCCCATGCATGTGTATGTGATTTCAAGTGTGCATCTGACAGAGGTGATGATGGCTGAAAGAGTTTTATTAATGGTCTGGGGGTTATTTTTAAATCTAGGACACATAGTGTCTGAGTGTTTGTATGTGTCTGCATGTCTTCTGCTGAAACCTGAGAGATGTGCTCCTTACTCTTACGCTCACAAGTGCCCCACGTGAAGATGACATTTCATGAGCATACTGTAGGTTGTTAAAAACATAAATATGATTTTAAGACAGGAGTGAACATTCCAAACTTTATGACGTTAAGCAAATATAAAAACATGTATATAAACAAATAGTTCAAGTTCAAAATGTTGGTGAAAATAGATATTTAATGATTCGTTTTTGTATGTTAGACCAGACCAAACTTTGAAATTTTGAATCCTTTATTTTGCATAATTTTGTATCATTTCTATAATTTCTGTTAAAGTTTCCTGCATTTCCATCATGGACACCTAGGGGATCAGGATCCCCCAGATGGGAAATCCTGCTTTATTATTCATGTGAGAGGTCCACATAAAATATTGCAACATTTATTATAAATGTGCCCTTGTAATCTTTAATCAAAAACAACAACTTGCTCTCACAACGACATCTTTTCTCTGATTTGTTCACCAGCACTAAAGCAGTAATCTATCCCATCCAACAACCTGTCACTCACTTGAGATTAGCAAACAACCATCCAACCAATTCCAGATGAACAAAATCAAGTCCCTCCTTTTTTTTAAGAATTCCATTTGGACTTTGGAAAGTGGAGATGGCAGTGTCATTTATTTAGACTTATAAACACCGATATTATTAAGATGCCTGCAGATCTTTAGCTGTAACTCTTATATTCTTGGTACGGATTTCATGATATAGCGTTACACTGATCTTTGTAGGAGTGTAGTAATGTTGCTGGACTGTGGATGGAGGCCCAAGTTTTCAGAAACACTTTTTGTACCCCTGTTCAATTATATTACCCTTAACAACTCTTCTGAGGTATTCTGAAACCTTTAGGGCCAAATTTACTAACAGCTTGCACCAGCGCACACCCTCATTTGCCATTAAAATACTATATTCCGGATTTACTAAAGACATGCAGTAGACAGTTATTTTTTGCAACTGACCTTATTGCATTTGTAGGAGTTTCCCATTTAGTCGCAAAATTTATGAGATGAGAGTATTTAAGCGAATCTCCCAACACAATTTGCTAAGGTTGGCGCTAGTCAAGTACTGGTATTTGTGCCGTAATTTAACATCCAAAAAGCCTGTCTTAAACCAAACGCTAATTTGCGCTGCTCTTGGTAGACAGTAGATCTACTAAGACAAATGGCATTGTCAGTAGATGAACCGCAGAACCTTCTGCTCCAATCTGCGCTTTATGGGACTGCGCTCTCATGTTAATTTGCCTTGTTTGGTAAATATGGCCCTTAGTGTTTACAGCTAAGATCTATAGTGGTCAGTTGGGAAAACAAACTCAACTAATAAGGCGTATAGGATACACAGCAGGCTTATGATTAAAACTACCATCACAACTACTTCTAAAAGGTGATAACCATTGTTCCCACCATGGAGTGAATGACCAGATGACAACAAACTTCTGATCTCGGTCCTGCCCTTCCTTTGATGCATCACCCACTGACATCCTTGTCCAATAGCCAGGCCCCTCCCAGATATCTTTCCACCTCATCTGGCCTGCCACGAAGCCTGAACTGTGGGTGGAGCAGGGACCTAAGAAGACAAGCTGCAAGAGGAGTGAATGCCACAAACTGTGGTGCCATCTGGTGAAAGATTTCAGGCTGATCTGACCCTCTCTCTTGTGATCCTGAACCTTTCCAATTGGTCCATTGTAGATAGCTTTTATATGCAGTGTTGTCTGAAATGGTCTCAGACCATGGAAGGCTCCCAATGAGCATGGCATAGATTAGAATGCCTAATGCCCAGCTGTCTGTACTGGGATCCACAGACACCAACATCTTGTGAGTCTTTCCAGAGTCCCCTTTTTGCTTGTTCCCATTGTTGTCCACCCCCAAGTGGCCCGAATGGTTCTCTTCATTCTTCCTTGCCATCTCAGTCTCAGGCGTGCAGTAAGGGGAGCTGTACCACACACATGGTAGCCTGGTGCCTTTAGCCTTCACCATGCCAAAATCACCAAGTTTGACCCAACGACATTCACGGTCACATAGGAAGATGTTTTCCGGCTTAACATCACGATGGACAAAGCCAAGGGAATGGAGGTGAGAGAGGGCACCGCTGATCTGGGAAGCCACTCCCTGGGCACGGCTCTCTACCAGACCAACCTGCGATGAAAAAATCAGTTTAGGCCAGGGGTGTCCAGTCCTGCTCCTGGAGTGCCTGGAGTTAAGCTCCAACCTGCCCCAACACACTTGTCTGAAAGTTTCTAGTAATTCTAAAGACTTTGTTCAGCTGGTTGAGGTGTGTTTTATTAGTACTTAACACTGCAGGATTATGGCCATCCAGGATCAGGACTGGACAACCCTGATTTAAGCACTAATCAATTTACTGAGCTTGCATCAACCTGTCAATGCAAAACAACTATTGTACCTATTATTTACAATACAATTTTCTGTTATTTCATTGTTAATTTGAGTTAAACCAGTGATTCCCAACCTAAGGTGACCAGATGTTCCACTTCCCGGGGATGCATTCAGCACAGGATTTCTAAATTGCCTAAAATAAGCAGATGTTGGTGGTTTGTGCTCCTCTGATTGATTGTTGTATTACATCAAAGTACTTTGGCTCTTTGATGTCATACAATGATCACTCGGCGCAGCGATTGTTCCCATTGTTCCCATTTTATTATTGGGGGTACAGGCTCAGAAACCACTGATTCTGGGGTGTGTAATCCTGCTCCTGGAGGGCCACTATCCTGCAGAGTTTAGCTTTGATCCCAATTAAACACGCCTGATCCAGCTAATCGAGGTCTTCAGTATTACTGGAAACATCCATGTAAGCATACTGTATTGGGACAGACTGAAGCTAAACTCTGCGGGACATTGGTTCTCCAGGAGCAGTCATCATTAAGAGGCATGAAACTAATGTCAAACTTTTACCAACCTCAGGAACGATGACATCATAGAGGTCACCATGAAGGCAAGGTTGCTGGGCGAACACATAGTGAGTAGGAGTGGAGAATGCGAT